>JAJKFI010000056.1:6583667-6600628 GCA_029204185.1 Lerista edwardsae | reverse complement strand
GTGTGTGTGTGTGTGTGTGTGTGTGTGTGTGTGTGTGTGTGTGTGTGCGTGCTTGCTTGCTTGCTTGCTTGCTTACCTTTTTTCCCCTCAGTGCTTCCACATTGCCCTGAGAGACCTTGTGGGCTATCTGAGAGCCGTCTTTCAGACTGATGGCAGCAGAAGACATGGTGGGAGGAGGGCAGGTGGTTCCAGGAGATGGGGATGGGGTGATGGGAGGTTATTTTTTCTTTGCTCAAGGGCTTGACCTGTTTCTTGAAATGACTCAGGGCTTGAGTGAAAATGACTTGAAATTGAGTTGAGATGGGCACATGCTAGGACTCGTAAGTCAGGTCCAGTTGCAGGGTCTTTGACACATGCCTTGATTCATGACTCAAGCTTAGTGGCTTTGGCACTAAGCCACTTTGGGATCCCTGGGCACATCCATCTGAGCTTTTGCTTCCCTGCCCAAGACAATGCCATTCTCAGGATTGAGGCAATCCTGATCACTATCTATCTATCTATCTATCTATCTATCTATCTATCTATCTATCTCTTTATTTATTTATTTATTTATTTATTTATTTATTTATTTATTTATTTATTTATTTATTTTTATACCGCTCCAGATTTCACTGGACTCAAGGCGGTTTACATGGGCAGGCTGTTCATAAACCCTATTTTTCAATTGGGGTTTTTACAATTATTGTTCCATGTACCATTCACAGAACCCTCAATTTCTTCAGATGTTTCCCTTTCAATGTGTGGTCATGATCCTGGCTGCACTCTTGCACCTTCTAAGCCTTCACAGTCCACCGTCTTGGACAGTTCTTTTGTCAGCTGACTCCTCCACACTCCTCCCATTCCTCCACAAGCTCTGTCAGTGACTTCCGGTCTCCCATCCAAGGCCAATCCAAGGCTGATCCTGCTTAGCATCTTCAGGCAAAGGCAACAGCTCAACCTCCAGACCACACTACCTACCTACCCTGCCAAATGTAGCACATGCCATGTGCACTGACACATAGTGGTGCGCCCAGCCCACAATCTGCCCAAGGGCCAAGTCAGCGCTTAGTTCCATGCCCCCTCACGCCACCCACTGACACGCCACCACCACCCCACCATGCCAGGCTCTGTTTCGGGGCCATTCAGAAGCAAGGGCGGTTGGGAGGGCCCAACAACAACACTTACTTCTTGAAGAGATGAGCCGCCTCAACACGTCCTCCTCCCACTCCAGAAATCTGCTGTCCAGCCTACTGTCCTGCTGCTGCACGCCCCTCCCCGCAAAACAGTAGGATCACAACTGCTGACACACAGTTGAACAAGAAAAGGGGGGAAATGTCAGGGAAAAGGTAATTAAAGACTTCTCCTGTAGGGAAACTGGCATGTGAGATCATCAGGAAGCAATCAAATAGGGTAAGCCTGCAAATAGGAAGAGTGTAATTAAAGTTGTAAGGGACCCTCAAAGCCTCAGTAATGCTTTGCCCATGCTGATGTATTGGTGCTGCAACTACGATTTGATGGCAAAAAGATGTCCACAGATCCAATCTGCACAGGAGGGTAAGACAAGAAAAAATGGATAGCAGCAGTGTGCTCCTGATGTGTCACCTGGATGATCTGTATGAGGGAAGCAAACAAAATATGGCAATTCCAAAGAAAAGAGTTAGGGTGGGAATATGTTGCAGCAATCAGCATTCTCATGGATTCATGTAACACCTCTCACCCCACCTAACTCTATCTGAGATGAAGCACAAGTAAGATATTCACTACATGATAGAAAGTCTAAACCTGAAGTACGATACACGGTACACTATCTGCATTCTGTGCTAATAATTCTGCCTTTTCTACTATCTCCTATTGCTACTATCCTCTGGAGAATGCAACATCCCACATCCTCAAGTCTTTTTACTTGTTGCATTCACTCTCCTTTTTAGGTTCAAGGACTCTTTGTTTACAGTTGTTGTCACACCACACTTTCGAGTTCCAAAAGGATGTTTTTATCCCCCAACAGCAAAATCAGACAGAGAGGGTCCTTCACATTCAACAAATAAGCAAGCAATTCTGCAAACAAGTAGAACAATACAGGCAACATAAAAAGCCAGAAACTCTAGTGGAAACAAGAGTGAAACCATAAAAGCAAGAGAAAAATCCAGCCAGAGCTCTCTATAACCATGACATGTAGCCTGAGCCAAAGCAGGGTTACTCAGAAATAAGTTTTAGTCATTGCCACTGGATTTACTCCCAGGTAAGTATGCAGCCTCGAGTGTCATTAGTGCATTTGGGTTTTACGCCAAAAAACAATGAGCAGACACCAGCCGTCACATTATTACATTGTAATTCTTTTATTTACAACGTCATTCTCAGAACCAAAGTATGGGCAGGGACAATTTTACCTGCTATTCGCTCAAATGCCCTTTTTACAGCAAACACACCATTTTTCACCATTACATCTGCTCTTGGAAAACTGTTTCTTAATGATGTTCACCCACCTTTTCTGCTCTAAACATTTGGCTCTTGATGGCAGATTTCTGTCCCAGTTTTGATCACAAAACAATTCAGTCCATTTGTGGCTGAGCTTCGCCATGTGGTTTGCGTTAGTGAAAATGGGATTTTCAGGTTGTACCTAGCTAGCTAGCAGCCTGCATTCCTGATGGGATTGGAGCCATCCAGTCTACAGTTATTTCAGCCGCACATGGGAGATGCCTTTCACTGTTCTGCGTCATACTTATTATTTACCGATTGCGTTTCACAACAGTACTCTTCCAAGGGTTTGTTTATTTTTAAAAGTAATCCTTTGGGCACAATCTGGATGAATTTTAATTTTGCATGATAGATAGGGCTACAATAATGGCAAACACTCTCTAAAAATGGAAAATGTAGCCATTGCCAAGAATTATCTTGCAGGCAGCTTTGTTTCGATTTACATTTTTGAAAGAGATAAGTTATAGTATATGTTCTGCAACCATGGAAAGGTAAGCACCAATTCCATTATGGTATGCATATGATTACTGCAGAGACACAGTTCATTTTGATGGTTTCCTTGCAGAAAAAAAGATTAAAATGTACAATATGTAATTAATTACAGTGCTTTAAAAAAAATCTACAACTTGGGCATTGTTGGAATCTGGAAGCAATCCTTTTCCCAACAGGCATATTTTCTGTGGCTCATATTCCTTCTTGTACAGCAGAATGCCCAGACACAAAGATCATAGCCCACTGTGCCTACTAGCCAATTTCTGGCAGACCAGCTCATAGCCACCTGCCAAAGCCTGCTAGATAATGTAACCTTTGCTATGATCCAGAAAAGGCACTCAGGATCACCGAATACAGATTAATCATGCCTTCATTGTATATAAGTGATCCTGAGTACGCTAGAAATTTAAAACACATTGGTTGAGCCACAGGGATCCTAGTTTAAAAGCAAGCAAGCAAAACAAAACAGACCACACAAGACTGGTGCCAGCCCACTGCTGCTGTGCAAGATATCAAACAGGAGCATGACTTTGGTGTTATCGCCTAAGAGCGCAACAATTAGATCATAATAATGTCAATCAATCAGTAGTGTTTGAGAGCATAATCAATGAATAGGTCCTTGCCCTGACAAGCCTGCTGTTAGGGATAATTGGATTCTCCCCAGTGCCACTCCATTATTGCTCTGCCAGTCTGATAGCCTTTCGATCCCAGTCCATTTGTCTTCCAGCTGGAATAATGGATTTGGGGTTGTTGGTAAGAGATTGCATGCAGATTATGCCTTTAGAACCTGCCCAAGGATTCCAATGATTTTCTTTTAATGTGACGTGTAAAATAGTAGTAGATCTGTTTTCCTATTGGAAGAAGAAAACAATGGCTCGGGAAATGAAAAAAAAAAAGTGGAATCTGGGATTTTACTGTTTCTCCCCTGCAGAAACACAAGTGAGCTCCTGCCTCCTTAGAGAATGTACTTTGTAGAAGCACAACTGCATTCCTGTAGGAAGATTCAAAAAACAGAATTCCATCTCTCATTCTTTTACTTGCTGAGATCCTCATTTTTTAAATTTGTTTTCTTCCTGTATAAGAACAACTGCAGAACTTTGGAAAGGATTTGTTTGTTTTCCAGTAGCTCAGAAAAAAAAATCAGATATTAACTTTTTATTTAAAAAAAATATTTGCACAAAGCATACATTCCAGAACAGCTCCATATTCTGATATCAGTTCTGCCCTGGTAAAAATATAAGGCCACCATTCTGTAGTCTGTAGTCTTCTACTTCTAATCTAAGGAAATGCAGCATTAAAAGGGAAATTATCTTTGGAGCTCAAGCATGAATAAGAAGATGTTTATTTCGCTCAGAGTAGCTGTTTTATATTAATATCCTGCTGTAAACAAAAAAAAAAGATTGTTTAAATTCCTCTAAGTTTGTTTCATCCAATTTATGTTATTGCAGGCATGCTGAAAAATAAATAAATCTCAAGCTTGTGAACTAAAGTTCTAAATATTATTTATTATTATTTGAAGAATTTATATCCCACCTTTCCCATGCTGAAGCAAATGCCCAAAGAGGCTTACATGCCGCTGAGCACCTTTTAGGATTGTGCTGTCAGTGCTGGGCTGTAAATTGGGTTTAAGTGTTGCTCCCTACACATCAGGATATTAATGTCCCAACCACTCTCAATTCAGGAAGAGTTAGATACAATTGCTCTGAGATTGACTTGTATAGTTTCTGTGTTCCTTCTTCCTCAAGGCAAGAATATTGTTTCTGCAAAATACTTTTTCTGCAAAAAAAAATCTCCTGTGTCCTGTGCAAGCTTTGGACATAATCCTAGTGGACAGCCAGATGTGAAAAGTCTATATGCAGAGAGTGGGTATCAAGTGAACCCTCAATTTTAGACGTTCAACACACTCCATAGTCTTTTCCTGGAAAGTGTCCCTTCAGACTGCTGATGGGGGAGGGGAAATCACCCATTTGAATGTTGGCTGATGTTATACAAATCCCTGCATGGCAAAAACCAAAATGTTATGTTCAGCCTAGTGTTCTCCCTGATATGCTATATTTCTTTGCACAGGGAGTTTTCAAAAATGCTCTTCTCCTGCAGCCTGGTGGTTCAGTCCAGGAAATCTTTCTGATTTGATTCTGAACTTGATAATGCCCTAAAGTCAGAAGAGCTCTATCGCTTGCTCGTTGCAATGTGATGCCTTCTGCAGTTCTCTGGGGCAGATTCAGTGGTATCCCCTATTCAGATAGACTTTGCCCTTGTTATCTCCATGTAGTTGAATCTATTGAGCACCTAATTTTATATTGTCCCCTGCATAAGGAGGCCAGAGACAAGTTCTTTAAGCCCTTGGCAGCTGCTTTTCATCAGATGTCTGATTCAGAAATTTTAAAAAATTTTTTTAGCACTGACGAGCCTAATTTTATCCATCAGTTTGCACGTTTTATTTCCTGTATTGTGAATTCCAACCTAGCCCATGTTAACAGGAATACCGCCCCCTGAGAACTCATGTGGCCATTTGGGTGTGCCCTATCTGTTCTTTGTTTTAATTTATTTATTATTTATTTTTATTTTTTATTCTTTTTTCTTTTTTTCTTTTTCTTTGCCAATTGTTTTTATTGTACGTTTTGTATGCCAATAAAGGTTTGGAATTGAAATTGGAATTGGATTCTGAATGTATAATCTGACCCCCTGAAAAATCACACACATTTGGGTTGTCTGCTTCAGAGCCACAAGACTTAGTGTTGTTTTTCCTGCAGCAGTTTAGCACAACTGTTATAGGCTGGTTTTTGTTCATATCAGGTTTCTCTTGGTTAAGCATTGTGTCAAGCATGAAAAGGCCCTCTGAATAACAGAATAGTGGGGGCCAAATGCAAGCTACATGTAAATGATTATTCTGTTTATCCCCAAATTTTATTTTTTTTAAGTTATAACCTTTACAAGAAGCTAGAGGATGGGTGAGGTGGGGAGCTTCAAAACCTGCATCTTTTCCCCCAAAACTGAAGAGTAAAACAATTGAGGGAATCACATGTTCAAAAAGGCTGCCAGTGGAAGCATTAAACAGCCCTTTTATTTGTCCTCTACCCTCTTTCCGCAAAAATACAGCCCCTCCCCCAGTAATGGTTTTCCTTTTAACAAATTCAAAACAGAACTGCTCAACAATACGTAATTCGTAGTTTGGCCCTGCAAGCACCTATCCTACAGAAACGTGTATAAAGGTTTGCATGAGAGAGGATTATATTGTTGAAAGCAAAAAATTGGCATCATTTGCTAGAGCTAAGATTAGAACACTGTATATCAATTTTTCATTAGACATGGCGGTCAAGATCTATGATCAGAAGCAGTATAAATTTACTCTGTAAATCAATACGTTGGTCAGGAAGAAAAGTACATATACTATCTCCATTGACAAGAACTTCATCAGATGTGGAATTAAGAATAAAAATATTCAAAGGGACTTCTTTCTGCACAGTTCAGAAAGACTATAGTCATATGCAACTCAGCTCAGCACTTCAGATGCATATCCAATACTTTGTCAATTGGTTTTCCAAATTTGTTTTTATTACTCTGCTCTGTGTTACAAAAAAATAATAAAAAAGATGAAATAATTTCCATTATCCTTTATACAAATTTAATGGAATCCATTTAAGTCTATCTCTGAAAAAACCTGGGAACCAGGATGGTGGAGATATTTGAGAGTTGGATTGAAAGTGCAATCCTGACCTGGCACTGGGCTTGTCTATATCCCGATCTGGGCTATTTGGATTTGCACCAGCTATTTCACTAGCACAGATCCAAGCAGCTCCATAGGGCTGCTTCAGGCTTACCCTGGGGTAAGGGGAAAATATCTCCTTGCTCCAACACAGGTTAGGATTAGGCTGTTAGACCCAGACGATTAAAGTTCAAATCCCTGCTCAGCCATGGAGCTTCCTGGCCAGTTTCTCTCCCTCTCCCTCTCCCTCTCCCTCTCCCTCCCTCCCTCCCTCCCTCTCTCTCTCTCTCTCTCTCTCTCTCTCTCTCTCTCTCTCTCTCTCCCTTCACAGGATTGTTGTGAGGACAAAAGGGGGGAAGGAACCATGTACACCACCCTGAGCTCCTTGGAGGGAGGGCGGCATACAAATGTGAATAAATACATTTGAAAAGAGCCCACCTTGTCAGAAAGGAGGTGAAAACTCCAGGGCAGTTTGACTGAGGAAACCAAGAGTTACTGGGGGAGCAAACAATGAAAAATGAGTGAGGTTGTGAAGTTGTTCAAAAGTCCAAAATTGTGAGTAGTTATTAACATATAAATATGGTTGGCTGATAAAACAATATCTGTTCAGCATGCAGTTTTTCGATTATTCACAAATGTCTTTTAGAACTGATTCTGCTTTTTCTGTTCCTTTTCTGAGGGTGACCAATGATGTCATTCAGGGGGAACGGACCAGAACGGGCGTTCCGGATCCTAACGGGCTCCGTGGCTAGTTCCGTGTTCCCGACAAGTGCCAATCAAAAGTGAGTTCCTGTTCCTAAATCATTTGAATGACACCACTGAGGGTGACCCACTAACTTTCCTAGCCCTGTGACTCTCACCCAGGCCTGGCAGCTCAAGGTGAGGGAGTATTAAAACCCTAGACAGCTATTTTCAACTAGTGCACCATGGGACATTCGTATACCGCAAAAGGTCCGCAAGTGTGCCATGGGAGTGTGGAGCCCAGTGGCTGCAAATCACTGTAAAAATGTTTCCGAGTTTAGCCAGTGGAGAAAGAGGGACAGGCAATTCATTACTACAGACACTTGACCTAGAAACAGAGCCACAGAACCCGGAAGAGTCTCCTCCTGGAAGCGACATCACCAAAAGGCAAAGACCATAGAGAAGACCACAGAGGTCAGTGATACCCACTAGAAAGGCACAGCTCATCAGGGCTCCTGGGAAAGCATTCCCCTAAATTGTTCACAACTGTAATTGCTTGTCTTCCTTTTGTGACACTTTAATAATAAGCAGATGGGACGTGGTGGCGCAGTGGGTTAAACCACTGCTGCTGGGCTTTCTGACCGGAAGGTTGGGAGTTCAAGACTGTGCGACGGAGTGAGCTCCCATAGCTTGTCCC
Organism: Lerista edwardsae; assembly: GCA_029204185.1. NCBI lineage: Eukaryota > Metazoa > Chordata > Lepidosauria > Squamata > Scincidae > Lerista > Lerista edwardsae. Next base: position 6,592,598 of record JAJKFI010000056.1, on the reverse strand, counting down.
AGCTCCTGCCAACCTAGCAGTTCAAAAGCACCTAAAAATGCAAGTAGATAAATAGGTACCACTTTGGTGGGAAGGTAACGGCGTTCTGTGTGCTATGGTGTATAGTCATGCTGGCCACATGACCACGGAAGCTTGTCCTCGGACAAAACACCAGCTCTACAGGCTTAGAAATGGAGATGAGCACCACCTCCTACAGTCAGTCATGACTAGACCATTCGGCTGTGGGGAAACCTTTACCTTTACTAATAAGCAGAGCTGAAAGCCAACACTATATTCATGGTCGGGCGAATAGAAGTTCAGTTTCCAACATACCTTAAAGATTCATGTTCCAGTTTAATGTTGCATTAAGTTTTAGGCCTTCTAGTGTGCAACAACATGGATTTGGTCCTGTAGATAGACCCAGGCCTCCGTTACATCCGTTCGGTTTCCTTAAACCGAAGTGGATTTTAAATCCACATTTCCACACAAGAATGCAACTGACCTTCCCCTATATACCTTCAGAGATACATTTTCAGAATTCAAACCAGTTGGAAGCCTTGTCCCAAAGAGAAAAGCAGGGAGAGCGGAGGCTTTAAGAATGTTTTCATCTGGCTGGAACTGTAAGTATTCTTGGTTTATTCAGCAGGATTAACGTGATTGGGAGCTGATGGAGAGGTTTCTCCTGAACACATTTTTTTTTTTTGTTTCTTGTTGGCAGGGTATGTGTGCACCAACATGCAACGTATCAAGATGCAAATTTCATGTCAGGTTATTATTCTGTGTGCTTGCCATTCAAACGGAAAGGAAAATGAAAACCAACTTTGTCATTTCTGCTGCCGTCTTTCCCGAGTGTCAACATGTTAGTAAGGATACTCTCTGTTCCCCTTGACATTCTCTTGTAAGCCATAACAATGGTAAATCCAAAGGCATTTGGTTTGTTCTTGTCGTCGCACCATTCTTGGAAACGGGGGCCCTGCACAAGGTAGGATTCTATTCTATTTGCCCTTATATATATAGATACTGTATATATAAGGAAGTGGTTGATAATTGCATTTCAGAGTCTTTGCCGCAACCTCTCCAAGCTTCCTCCAAAGGGAGAAGAGAAGCTTTTAAATAATTTAGACATCCAACCACCTGAAAGAGATTCAGGGTCTTTATGGCATGGCTGTTCTGCTGCTTTTCCAAGTGGGATCAAACTTTCCTCACTTACTATACCACTGGAAAAAAAAAAGAAAGATAACCTTTTGCTTATTATTTTGCTTGCTGTCTGTTCAATCTAGGTCAAACTTCTTAAAAAAAGAAAGAAATACAAACAATGTGTATTTGTTTTTAAAAGGGACACTTTTGGCAAACTCAGGAAGCTTCCACTCTTTTTTCTAGTGCATATCCAAAAATCATGACTTCCCTATCACTTTCAGTGATCAGTGCTATTCACACCGTTTAAATCAGGGAATCGGACCAAACGTGAACCTAAAATTCAGTCCAAAGAAAGTCTTTTTTTTTCTTTTTTAATGAACCAGAATGAAAACCTAAAAGCTCTTCACTGTGCTGTGAAAAACCACATTCAAGTGCTGAGAAATCAAGTAATACTGTGTGTGCATGCCGCTGTGTGTGTGTGTGTGTGTGTGTGTGTGTGTGTGTGTGTGAGAGAGAGAGAGAGAGAGAGAGAGAGAGAGAGAGAGAGAGAGAGAGCGCTAATCCCAGATGTTTTCCACTTCTTTGAAGGGTGTCCAGCCCCAGGGAGGCCCCGGCTGCACCAGGGTGTTGGGCTCAATGGAGTCCACAAGGGACTGCCAGGCAAAGGATGAGGCTGTCCCTTTGAAGTTTGAGCTATATACCACAGGCAGGCTAAGAGAGAAGGGAGTTGCGTAACTCTTCTCCCTGCCTGTGGCTCCCTGGAGACTCACAGGCCAGCCAGCTTCCTCACCAGCCAGCCTCCTTTCCACCACTGACCTTCATCCCTGGCCTGCTCCCGCCTTTATAAAGGATTTGCCAGCCCCCTCTGGATCTGCCCCTTTCCCTGGTACAATAAGGTCAGTCACAGCATCCTCCCCTCCTTCCACCCTTGCTCTCTCAGTGTCCCTATCGTACTCCACTCGTATTGCACCTGTCCTCCAAAGCCGGTGCTCGCCTCCTTCTGCTCTGCCGGTTCGGCGTCTATGGTGGAAGGTTTGGGCCACCAGACCCATCCACCAGTGGAAGCCAAGCCAGTGTGCTCTGCGGCAGGGCAGCTGCCCCCAGGCCCCAGCAGGCACTCACTACTGTCAAAACTGTTGCTGCCACAGCATCTGCCCCGCCAGGATCCAGACAAAGGATTGATTCATTTCTTTACCCTCTGGTCCTGTCAGGACTCGTGCACCCTCGGGATCATCCCAATGGGCAAGTCCAGAGCTGGACCATCACTGTGTCCTCCGTGCAGCCTCGCAACACCCCCCTACTTCCAGAAGTGTTCGATTTTGGAACCATTTGGCAGTGAGGGTGGATGGGAGGGCCCAGTTTTGCACCGGCTTTCCCCGCCTGCATGCCCAGCCCCCTCGGAGGCACCCACACCAGGTGCATCACCCCATCACATGGGAGCGACACCTCTGAGCAAGCCCACATCATAGGGGCAGGCCTAAGACATCTTTTCAGAGTTCAGGAAGGGAGCAAAAGACCACAGAGAGGTTAGGAAGATACAGCTCAGGTAATTCATGGGGTCAGCATCTGGAAGGAGTATATCCAATCCTTTCCCCCTTCCCAGGGGCCACCTACAAATCTCTTAAGGGGTCCACCCAGATCAACAGTTCCCATCAGTCAATTGTTTTACACCAGTTCCAATCCTAGCCACGTTTCAAATTTCGTCCATGTGCTTTCTTCTTTTGACTGAGAAGACAGCTTCTTGCTAGCATCAAGCTGCTTTCAACTCACCTCTGGCCTGGATTAGGGCTCCTGCTCAGGGGCGTCACTAGAGTTTGCGTCACCCGAGGTCAGCGCGTCACCCCCCCCATGATGCCCGTCACCCCTCCTCCCAAACCATACAGAATAAATTACAATACCACATGCACAACCTAAATGCAGTGTTATCACTAGGATTGGTGTACCCCCCCATCAACTTTATTTATTTGTTTGTTTTAACTATAGTACAGGTTACCCAACAAATTAGTAACCAACAAAAAACCCGTGGCCAGTTTAATGACACTCACACAATTAAATAGAAGTTCTAGTGTGAGCTCTGCTACATGGAAATGAGAACTGGCTCATAATAATGATTTTTTAAAAATCATGATTTTTAGATAAAAAGTTGTTAGTTTTTTGCCCATATCTTTTGATAGAATGAAGATATTACACTCTGTTTTTCTCATTGAATTCCAGGTGAAATTGCACATCCAAATGGTATATAGCATGATGGTATTATTCTGTAAAACCGTGATTTTAAAAAAAAAAATCGTGATTTTTACATTAAAAGTTGTATTTTTTTTAGGTTTTTGGCCACAACTTTTGATAGAATTAAGATATTATACTCCTGGTTTTTTCATTGAATTCAGGGTGAAATTCCACACCCAAACAGTATATAGCATGATGGTATTCTCTTTTAAAGCCACGATTTTAGCAAGTTTGGTCCCTGGTGGTGTCAAACCCCCTGTGTGCATCACCTGGTGTGGCCCGCCCCCACCCCCTCTTATGACACCACGGCTCCTGCTCAGCTGGCCCACCTGCTCCCTCCAAGTAAGCTTGTGTAGTACCGATTCCAGCAGGCTTTGTGTATGTGCGGTAGATGTTGCACTGAACTGCTTCTCTTTTCTTCATGGACGTTATTCCTTAGCACTGACAGCCTTGACTTTTTAAAACTGCCTAGAGAAGTGTTTCCCATATTGTGGTTTGGGATCCACCTCATTGTTGATGGGTCCTGAAACTGAAACCAATTGGTTCATAATTGACAAGGAACATGTATTGAGCCCAATGGAAAGTGAAACTGAGCTGCACTACATGTTCACTTTTAAGAAAGCAAATGTGCCTTGACTCTTACCAAAGACAAGGTGACGAGGAATACAAGGCCACCAGAATGGTTCCAATACGATGAACATGGAGCTCAACAAATGTCCCAGAAGGTGGTCCTCTTCCCACCATAGTAAACAGGATAAAAACTGTGACTTGAGCAGCTGCTAAAGTGAGGGTGCAATTATAACCTGGAGTCCCTTGTGCCAGCCCAGGAGTGTCACAAAAGCACCGTAAAGTGTGTTTGGAGGGTGACGCACATCCGTGTGATGGCTTCCCTGACTCTGAGAGTGGTGCATACGTGCTTTACAACACTCCTAGGCTGGCTTAGCTCCAAGTTAGGATTGCGCCCTCTTACTATTTTTTAGTCTCATAAAGCTAGGTGGATCCCAATGAAGTGTCATTTTAAAAAGTGGGTCCTGGTACTTAGAAGTTTGGGAACCACTGTCCTAGACTGATTATGCTTTGACATTGATTCATTTTTTTTTTTACTTTCATCTATACTCTGATCCCTAAACAGACAAAAGTGCATGGTATTCCTGCACTGCTGCTGGACTAAACACCATTAAAGAACATCGTTTCTCTCTCAGTGATTACTAGGTTGACATTACTGGGACTTCCAGCTCCTCCATGTGGAGTAGGGCAGAAGAGACCACTGAAACCCTGATCATTTTGGGGCCCTTCCGCTTCCAGTGTTTTTCCTGACTGCTGCTGTTCTTCTGAAGCTGTTTCTTTCTCTTCCCTAGTATAGATCAATCCTAATCAATCTGAGATCACATCATGTATATGAGGAAAACATGAACACAGCCTTGGTATGCACACATTCCATTCATTTGGATGGTTCCAGCTAGAGGAGGCAGCGCATACTTTTTTGCTCGATCAAGGGCAGGGTTGAAGCCAAAAGTAATAGAACGTGCTATGACCTGTGGATAAGTCGAGGGTAAAACTTAGGGGGTATGAAATTCTTTGAAAATGACTTATCAGTAATTGTGCTGAGACTGCAACAGACAGCCAACCGAAAAAAATTGAGCCATTTCACTTCTGAGGCTGCACAGAAATGGAACTTTTCTCCAAACAACAAGCAAGAGAGATGAAGGTGCTTATGGGAGTTGTAGGCTTTGTGAGGAATACAGTATGGCACCTCCATAGGAGCAGCTGTCGTAACAACTACAATTCCCATAAGCACCTTCACCTCTCTGCCTGTTTGGAGAAGAAGTGAAATGGCTACTAGTTTTTTGCTTGCTGTCTGTTGGTGCCTGAGAAGAATTACTGGTAAGTAATATAGCTTTGTTTTTTTTACCCACCCTGCTTTCTGCTTCTTAGCCCAACCCCCTCTCCAAGCTGCTGTTAGAAGCTTTATTTTCTATTGACCCATGTATAAGTCAACCATGTTTTCAAGGTCAATTTTCAGGCATAAATTTTTAGACTTATACATGAGAATATATAGTAATTTCTGATCAGCTGGAAACAAACCAATTAAGCTATTCAAGAATAAAAAATAAAGATATGTGAAGTTAGAACCTATGATAGTGCAACTCACTAGGAAGAAGCAAGGAAGAAAGAGATTCTTGATTCTTGTTACATAGCGACATCATTTGACTTTGCTGTTATCAGATCTGCTCCTTTGCCTGCCTGATTTGGCAATTACAATTTTGGGTAAAAGAGAAATGAAACACATGGCACATGTTGGATGCAATCATCATTGCTCGAAGTGTGCACATTTCTTTCCCTCTCCTCTTTATACGACTCTCCCCTAAGAGCACCCCAGGGTTGTGTCTCATATTGCTTGCTTTACAATGTTTATATGTTGCCAGTGGGACAGGGAACAGATGTGACGGATTAACGGTTAATAAATCTTAGAGAACATACAGGACTCTTTCTACCCTTGGTATTTGGCTGCACTCAGTGAACTTTTGGTTTTCAAGTGTTCCTTTTGCCTTCTTCTCTTTGTCTCCAATCCTAAAATAGTATGGGTAATAAACTAATAATAAAATCTATACATGGATTAAATTTGAAGATGTTTGTTGTAAGGACACATTATGTGGGAGGCCATTTCCATGCAATGGCTATTGAAATTATTGGGAGAGTGCAAGAGTGTTATTGTGCTCCCATTCATTCCAATGAGGGTCGACACCAGGGGTGTAGGTAGAGGGGCACAAAACCATAAGGGCCCAATCCACATTTGTAGTGCCAATGCAGTTGCAATGCATCGACACTAGTTTGTTCACCAAGGTAAGTGAACAAACATTCCCTTACATTGAGGAGATCTTCCTTACTCCCCCTCTGCCACAGAATGCAGCACACACCCCATTGAGACTGCTACATCAGGGCTGGGAAATTGGATAGGATTTGGCCCTAAGTCTTTTATGGCTCCCAATTGAACCTTGTAAGTGGCCCCTCCCCTTTGCTGCTGGTGCCAGTCTGGCTTCACCTCCACAACAGAGGGGAAGGAGCTGCTTACATGGCTTCGTTGGGACCTGTAAAAGACTCAGGGCGCACTCCTAACCAACATCCCAGCACCAAAGTAACAGCAATGCAGCTCCAAGGTAAGGGAACAAACATGTCCTTAACTTGGAGACCACCACAACCACTACTCCATTGCAGGATGCAGCACATGCTCCATAGGCACAGATATGTCCGTTTTGGAAAATTGCGCCCTTATGGATTGCGCCCTTATGGTTTTACATCTCTCTAGCTATGCCACTGCTCGACCCAAGAGACCTTCCCAATGGATTGTGTCCTAAAACTTTTCAGTCCTCTTAAATCCACAAGGCTGATTTATCTTCAATCCAAATCATCGAAACATTACTGCTCTGTTGTGGGCAGCTGCACAGAGATCAGTTCCACCTCTTATTACCTATGTATCTGAAACATTTCCTAAAATGGATCTCCAGTTTTGCTAATATCGTGGGCTTGCCTTATCTGCAGGCTCCATATCTGCGGAAGAAATCAACGGTGGATTGAAAGTGTATTTTTAAAAAATTCACACACCCTGCTGTAACCTCATTCGGTTCATGCCTGCCCATTCAGGCAAATTTAGGCAATTAACATATGCTTTAGGCTAGTGTTATTCAAACTGTGGGTCAGGACCCACTTGGTGGGTTGCAACCTGATGTCAGGTGGGTCGCAGAGAGCTGGGAACAGCCATCTTGGAAGCTGCAGGCCTTACTCTTGCTATATTCCTTTTGTGAGTGTTAACAATTTGAATTTTCAAGTGAGTTTTTTTAAAATTGCTTTTAGTTCAGTGCTTTTACATTATTTGTCCTAATCTCGCTCTCTGTCAGGGATGCTTCATGGTTGTGCAATTGCTGCAGTCCAAAGATGCCAGTTTGCATTCTAGGAGTGTCATTTTATTATGTCACAATGATGGCACTTCCTGCTTGACGATGGCACTTGCGGCCATGACTTCACTTCCAGGTTAATGACATCACTTCCAGTAGGTCCTGACACAAGTGCCATTCTAAAAAGTGGGTCCCGCTCTAAAAAGTTTGAGAACCACTGCTTTAAGCAATTTATGTATGCTGTACACTGGTGGTTCCCAACCTGTGGGTCATGACCCCCTAGGGGAGCGAGCTGATTTTCAGGGAGTCGCAGATCCCATTTTCTACCATAAATGCATTTGTGCAACATTTTAAAAGTTGTGTTTTTGCAACATTTTCAGGAAACCTCCGAACAGAGATTTGTTTTGGAACAAATTTCAAGATATTTCCAAATAGCAACAACTACATAGTCTACATATTTTTTTTACAGGCTCTGTATTTTCCATCCATTTCTCCAAACATGGATATTTGAGTACAACATGTGATTTATTTAAAAAGTGTGACTTGTTAAAACAATGTCATCACTTCCAGACCAGCCAGCACAATCACTGGTATGCCACTTCCTGCTTAATGACATCACTTTTGGTCTTAGAAGGGGTCCTGACAAGTTGTAGTACCTAAAAAGGTGGGTCTCGGTGCTTAAAAGGTTGGGAACCACTACTCTACACTGTACGCAATTTGCACAATTTTATGACATTTACATAAATTTCTGCAAATTTGCGCCATTTTGTCAGCATGACATCTGAGGACTTGAACATCCACGGATTTTAGAACCTGCGTGGGGTTCCTGAACCAAACCCCCATGGATACAGAGCACTCACTATATAACAATTGCTATCTTTTCCGTTTGCTCCTGTTCTCCGCTTGGCAAGGGTCCCTTGACCTCAGATTAGAAGCAGTGCTTGTGGTTTAGAAAAGGTTTTCAAAACCTTTCTGGTTTTTGCTGGGTTTTGTTTCTAAAGGAGTAGCTAAAAGGATAGCTAAAAGAAAGCCTCCATTTGCTTTTCTGCCCCAGCGGGCTGGAGAAGGAGTAGAGAGGGAACAGGGTCGCAGTGTGGGAAAGGACTGGCAGCCTCCTGCTGTACGTTTTTGTTCCATATTAGCTCCATATACCTGGGAGGGATGTGAGGGAGGGATTCCTTTGTCTTTATCCTCTTCCTCCTCCTCTCAGACATCTCTTACCATGCCAGAATTGCTCATGAGACTAATAGCACAATCCTAACCCCTCTCTGAGCCAGCACAACTCCCTTATGCCACCTCCTGTGTTGTGGATTTGTGTTGGTTAGAGCAGAGTTGGGGGCTTGCGGACCCATTCTAGCGCTTGCCTTAGCGCTCCGGAGCGAAGGAACGAAGCGATCGCTACATTTCAATGTCAAAGTCTTTATTGGTTTCAGTAGCGAAAGTGTGAAAGGTGAAAAAGTTCAATCTGCCGGTTAGGAAAGCCGGCGAAGGCATTGCCGCGCGCAGGCGGCTCTTCAGTGCGGTTTTACATCTTAGTGCACACACAGTGAGAAAATTCTTCTACACAAGAACAAAAGGATGCAACCAGAGTATATCTGGTAGGTGGATACCTGAAGACCCTTGTGCCCTGTTTTACCCAATGAGGTGCCCCTTTGGACACTATGATCTCATGAGAAAGCAAAGTGTTTGTAGCCAG
>JAJKFI010000056.1:6543547-6583657 GCA_029204185.1 Lerista edwardsae | reverse complement strand
ATGCCAGTTTCAACCAGTTCTGGACTGTGAGATGTGAAACTGCAACATCCTGTGTGTCATAAATGTGCACATTTGCAACTACTTGGGAGCAGGCTGGTTCAGCACACGGACATAGCTGGAACAGGCTCTCATTGCGCCTGGGGCAGGGCAGTGGCGAAAGATGTCAGCACACCCTCTGTGCAGCCTTGCCACACTCCCTGCTTCCGGAATACCTTAATTTCGGAGGATAGCGGAGGCAAGAACAAGTGGGAGGGCCCACCTCCATGCCACTTTCTTCTGCAGCTCCTACAGCTCCCTCTCCGGCACCCATGGCAGCCGCTACTCCACGCCCTATGGACGTAACACCGCTGCATGGACATGCACTTGCCTGTGCATGGGAGGGAGGGCAGAATGGGAGCATTTTTGGGTGGGGGAAGGCGGGTGGAAGTCAGGGAGAGGATGGTCCAGGAGGCAGATTGAGCCTGGGAGGGGAGTGGGACTGGCCTGGGGTGACCTAGGTCGGATCCTAACCCCACCCCAGTCCCAACCAGTGTTACACAGTCTTCTTGGATTTGTGCCCAGGGCTGGCTGGCACACAACATAGGTTAAGGGGAATAAAAAGTTAGGATTGTGCCCTGCCTCCCAGCCTGCTCCCAACCTGTGCTGGATACAGCGCAGGCCCATCGACCTTAGTAAAGCCATTGCTTTCAGCAGAAGGCTAGAGAGAGGGTGTGAACTGATGAGGCATGCCTGCAGCCTGCCCCTGCTTGTGGCCCAACCAGCCTCTCATAGTGCCGGTTGCTCCCACCGCAAGCCCCACCTCCTCTCCTTTCCAGAAGCGAAGCGAACGGGTAAAGGATGGTAAAAGCAGCTTTGGGCCAGAAGGTAGGACACTGCAGTCACCACACTCCTCATCCCACATCCCTTATAATAAGAAAAGCAAACAGAAGGTGGAGGGTTGGACGGGGCCTTTTCCTTTCTCTTCAGGGAAGAACTGCAGAAGGCTCTTCTACCTGGGACTGCTGAGCTATGCCTACTTCCTGTTCCTTTCTCAGACATAGTCATCCCTTTTCCTTAACTCAAGTCACAAACAGCCCAATCCTTTCCAACCTCACCAGCACCGATGCAGCTGCAGTGCAGCCCCGAGTTTCCCTTCCCTTGAGGAGGCCCAGTGGTGGTCCTACCTTTATTGTGGGGGGGGGGCAATGTCCCAGCGCCTCATCCGTGAGTGGGAAAGGCAGCACAGAGGTGAAGCGCCTCTCGCAGAGGCAAGCAGCACAAGTGGAGCTCAGCCCTCCCAACCTTGTGTCTGTAGGCCTCCACGCTGGGGGCGTGGCAGGGGTGGTGGGGAGTGGGAGGGGCCACTTATACCTGCAGTACTTACCCCTTTGCCTCCCCTCTAGCTATAATACTGTTCTTGGGCAAGCTTCCAGGTGCCCTCATCACAGTTGCCACAGAGGTGCCACAGCTCAGCGCTCACCTCACTATGGCAGAGACTCCTCCCACTCAGATGATGCTGTGAAGCCCACCTGAGATATTTTGCACAAGGCATGATGGGCATAGTAGAGGGTAGGCCAGGTAGACAGCACTGAGGCTTCTCCTGTAGCTGGATCACAGATGTCATCTGTGATAAGTCCTGTGCCATAAGCCACAAGGGAGTGGGGAGAAAAGCCTTTCTCTTCCACTTGAGTCAGGAATGAGCTGGCTGATTGGATCATATTCCTGCCAGTTCTCTTCCTGGGAAGGAGATATTCAGCTGGCCTCACTCCCACAATCAGGTAGACCAATTATGTCATTACTGCCATTCTCACTTCATTCTCAACAACCTGATAGGCTCTGTAAACCCTACATATTGGTTGTACTCTTGAAATAAATGGAAACTTGGTCCAAGTGGGTCTAGGAGTGTGAAGACAATATTTAATTACTTTATGGATCAGCCTCCTCATTTTTTGAAAATGTGAAACCAGAGGAAGAAAAGTGTCATTTTAGCATTTCCCCCTCCATTTTAGATCTCATCACCTACAGTATTTTTTTATTTCCTTTTTAAGAAATGAACAAGAAATTCCTCCATGCAACATGTCTGTGACAATTTTTCAGCGCAAAATATGGCAACAGATCTCCAGTCCTCTGCTGTGTTTATCCATCTCTGCCCTTGATAATAGATGGCTTTACCTTCTTGTACATTCATTCATTTTGCCATTTTAAAAATTACCATGGCTACTTCAATAAATATTTGAATCTGTGCATTTAAGGGTAGGCTGAAAAGAAAGAGCATGATTTCCTTTTAGAAGTCTGTTAACCTATTGTATTGAGGAAGGATGATATTGGTGCCAAGCTGCTAATTTTTATTTTTATTTTTATGGCAGCATAATGCAATAACTTGCATTAATAAATGCAATAAATTTATAGTGATGAACTTGAGTGCTGAGGTTTGCATTTAAACCTTCATAATAAAGAGATCTGTGTCTATTTTTTTTTCCTACCCAAGAAGCCCAAATTCAGGAAGCATGGGAGGAAATTATTTGAGTCTAAATTTCCAGTTAGTAACCACATATACTAAGAAGCTTATTCAAATTGATAGCTTGCTTTATACCTAAGCCAAGGTCTAACTCTGTTGGCTTCATTTAGGCAGCACACTTGCCAGACAATGGTTGGTTTTCTTTCTTTGGCAGTGGCCTTCATCTAACACCCTGGGGTTTGAAGCTGATGTTGTGTGACTCTGTAATGAGCTTCTGCACTTCCAAATGTACTACACTAGTGTTTCTCAGACTGTGGGACACACTTGGTGGGTTGCGACCTGATGTCAGGTGGGGCGTGGAAAGCCAGGAGCCACCATCTTGGAAACTGCAGACCTTACTCTTGCTGTATTCTTTTTGTGAGTGCTAACAGTTTGAATTTTCAAGTGAGGGTTTTTTATAATTTTGTTTTTAGTTCAGTGCTTTTACATAATATTTTGTCCTCATCTAGCTTTCTGTCTGGGATGTTTCGCGGTTGTGCAATTGCTGAAGTTCAAGAATGCCAGTTTGCATTCCAGGAGTGTCAGTTTATTATGTCCCAATGACAGCACATCCTGCTTAATTATATCACTTCTGGCCATGACATCATTTCCAGGTTAATGACATCACTTCTGTTGGGTCCCAACATGAGTGCCATTCTAAAACGTGGGTCCCAGTACTCAAACATTTGAGAACCACTGTACTATACTGCTGCAAGGCACAATTTCAACTTCCTTAAGCTGGCCTGAACATTATTTATTTATTTGAAGAATTTATACCCTGTCTTTCCCATGCCGAAGCAAATGCCCAAGGCGGCTTACAGAGAACAAAAACAAAAGTACAATGTTTGTACAATGTTTACCACATTAAGTAAAACAAACAAACAACAAAAGAGAAAAAAATTAAACATTAAAACATTTCATGGGAACACAGAGAGTGTTCGAGAATGGAGCTAGATCCAATTCTCCTCATCAGGCCTTTTAGCGGGTGGGAAAACAATTGACCAGGGGAGTAAGCAACTGTGACAGTATTCCAGAGGGATAGAGGGTATCCCTCTATCCAGGTCCATCATTTTGGTTACTATTGTAGCAGTCAGGCCGACAATAAGGATGCCATGAATACCTGTAATGTTCTGCCCCCATGACTGAAAACTGCATAACTTTTTGAAGGTAAGTGTCCTGAACAGCCAGAAGGCATGGAAATGGGCTCAGTCCATCAAGAAACACACACACAAAGCCAGTGGCTTATTGTGCTACAATGATTTAGGTCTGCATTATGCTGTTGAGTTTTGGGACAGTGGCGAGCTGGATTGCCATTTTTTTCCTTAGATGATTCAAAGTCCTGTCCTCTGTGGTATCACAAATTTCCTTATGAATGGGGAATGTGAGGCACAATGGACAGTGCAATCTTCATCTGCACTGGAACAGGCCAGCCGGCTGGCCTGTGCTGTATCCAGAGCAAGTTTGCTGCCTCCGGAGCACACCACAGGGCAAAAGGATGCTCATCTACTTATCCCGGGGTAAGCCCCAGTTGCCCCGATGGGCCTGCATTGGGCCTGTACCTGCTGTATAGCAGGTGCAAATCCGAGCACGCTGCGGCGGTCCGAATTGGTTGAACTTGGACAGCACAGGAGTGGCTTTCTGGCTACCCACTCAGACCTATCTGTGTTGACGCAAGTGCTTGGGTCGACACAGCACACCTTGCGCTGGCACGAAAGTGCCTTATGGCAATTTCACAACAGTGTTGGGTCAACGCATCACACATTCATCAGCCCAAGGGTGCTCTTGGATTGTGCCCTAAGCTTTCTGCAAAGATGGATACAGACACGGAAAGATGAACAACCAGTGTTGATTTGGACCAGTTACACAACTGTTTGTGCCAAATAATGCCACTCTTTGTGAAAGAGGTAAGGTAGGATTAGAAGACAAAAGACAAGAGGAAAGAGAGATGGTATCATGTAGTTGTTTTGGAAGGAAGTTCCAGGCATAGAGGACAGGGAAAAAACAATTTTATTTTGGAGTAATTGAGAGCACAATCCTAAACTAGAGTTAGGCCTGCATAAGCTAAGCCAGCGAGGTTTGGTGTTGGGATATTGAAATGGGGCAGAGGAAATTTACGCACTTGTATGGTAGGTTTCTGCCTGGAGACATGGCAACATGAGATTCTGCCTGGTGATATGAGTGAATGGTAACATAGAGATCTGCCTGGAGATAAGAGTTAAAATGGTAACATGTGGCAGCGGAGAGTTTGCCTGGTGATAAGGTCATGTGATCGTGATGACTGGAGAATATATAAAGACCAGGGATACAAGTTACCAGTCAGTTTGGAGAGTTTAGAGAGTTTAGAGGTTTAACCGTCAAGTGTTTAACTGTCAGTTACAGAGAGAGTTTAAAGTGTGTGTGCTTGAGAGAAGTCTTTTGGATGAGAGCTGAACATTGATTTATAGAAGCTATGTACAGAGTTTGCTGAAGTTGCTGAAACAGATGTAAAGAAGATTAACTACAATAATACAGAAGTTTTGTTAAAGAAGTCTCTTGAGTTATTTCTTGTCAGTGATAATCGGTGTTGGAGCTCTGAGTAAACCACTCTGCAGAAGGAGAAGCAGCATATTCATATTTATATTATTTCCTCCATCATCTCAAAAAAATATAACATTTGGCCAGCACAAGGGCCACTGTAAAGCTTGTTTGGACTAATCTTGGAGTCAGGCAGGATGGCTCACGTCTGTGTGCTGGCCTCTCTGACTCCGAGAGTGATCCAAACGTACTTTGTGGTGGCCCTTGTTCTGGCCAAACTTTGCTGGCTTAGCGTATGCCGACCTAACTCCATTTTAGGATTGCGCCTTTAAGATTGGAAGTGATCTTCGGTTGATTGAGGGTATCAGAGTTGAAGGAAAGAAAATAATAGACAAAGTCATGTTGGGAGCTAAGAGCAGATAGATGTCTGGGATCATGGCCCTGTGTATTTGCTTAACTGTATTGCTATATTTAAATTGCTGGTTAGACATTTCTACAAATCAGGAGCCATTTGTGTGCTAATTTTGAGCAGAATGCCCAATAATTCTGTATGCTGAGATGAAGCAGTGAAGTCTCAGAGACAATTTTACTCTTCCCATGAAACAAGTGGTTGGGCCTCCTGCTGTTCTGCACAAGATTCTGCGTAGCCTCAGCTGCTGGGATGTTCCTTGTGTTACCAGGATGTAATATGGGAATCAATCTTGCACTGCAAGGAAGCCGATCGAGCAGCTACCTTCCATTTATGGTTTCTGTGCAATCATCTCTCAAAATTAATGCAGCAACCGAACGTGCTTTTTCCCCCCTTTCCATTTCCGCAATAAATTTGTGAAACTCATGCCTGTGGAGAAATTGCATTCTGAGAGGGACAGCCCTAATGTCAGATTCCTTGCCTCTCATTTAACTGTATTGCAACTACAGGCACCTCAAACTCCTTGGAACATTGGAGGGACAATTCGGATGCCGGACAAGGAAGTAGCTGGAGAGTAGCAACTGAGTTTTATTTGAAATGATTATGGAACATAGATGATGATCTGGCAAACAGGTTGCTTGGGCCATAGCCCAGAACAATAAAATCCTCACAGTTTGTATGCATAAGGTGTGCGGTTCAATCCAAGTTCAAAGATCTCAGATAGCGAAGCTAGAAAAGATGACTTTCTGGACTCTTCCTTGGGCTGCTGCTAAAATTTTTTGAAAAGAAGCAAATGTTATCAAAAGAACTTGTTCCTAAGGGAATTATTATCACACAGTCCTTTGGAACATGGCAACTTAGGCTGGATAACAGACTGTGTACTACAGAAATTCCTCTAACCTCAAGGAAGAGATTCAGAGCGCAGTCCTAACCTGGAGTTAGGCCAGCACAGTTAGGCCAGCCTAACTCCTAAGTTTGACCAGCACAAGGGCTACAGTAAAGCACATTTGGGCCACTCTTGAAGTCAGAGAGGCCAGCACATCCTCCCTGACTCACCATCCTCCCTGACTCAGAGAGTGGCCCAAACGCGCTTTACAGTATCCCTTGTTCCGGCCAAACCTTGCAGGCCGAACTGTGCCCGCATAGCTCCAAGTTAGGCTTGTACCCTGAGAGAGAAATGCTTAACTCAGAAATCACAGTTTTATTATAAAAGAATACAGATGGCTAAGGATATCCTTCTATGTTCCTAGAACAGTGTATTGTATTCCTATCTTAAGAGTGATGGTTGTGTGAAATAATATGGTTATGCAATTGGTGCATCTGAAGACATTTGGGAAAGGGATCACTTTGGGAAGGATTTTTATGAGTCCCTGCTCTTTACCCCTGATTTCTAGCACTAAGGACAGACAGAAGGGCAAATGGGATGTGGCTTAGAGAAGAAAAGGGTTTCAAAGTGCAGTATAGCTACCTGCTTTTCTGAAGGGGAATCTGGAGGTTTCTTGCAGAGGTTCAGCGGTTTCTGAGCAGCATGGAGATTATGTCCTGGTGCAACATATATAGCTGCACCCAGGAAGAGTGACTCTTTCTGTCTCGCATCCTCCTATTTTAAAGGAGTGTTAGGGTGGTGCTAACGTGCAGCTCTGGTGATTTGTACTAGCTGAGAAAGGAAAGAATGGGGTATGTACTCTGTTTTAGTAGGCAGGTGTGTGACTTGGTGGTTGAATGTCTTTTGAATGGGGGCTAATGTGCCTGTTCCTGGCCCACAGTTAAGGCTGCAATTCTATACACACTTACCTGAGAGTAAGACCCATAGACTATCATGGGACTTACTTCTGAGTAGACATATAGGATTGGGCTCTAGGGTAGAAGGATAGGGGATGTTGCTACTGGGAGAGGCAAAATGGTGTCATTCTATAATGAAGTGCCGGAACGCAGGCGGGACTTACCCCTTGATTGACAGGGGCCCCGCGACACGTCGCCGCCTGCTGTTCCGCCGCGGAGGGCTTCTTCCGGGTGGCGCGCCCCTCCGCGGCTCTCCGCAGCACCCAGCGCGCCACCCAGGCAAGCAGGCACCCCCTCCGAAGCCAGGGGTGCCTGTGCGGGGCTCGGAACGGTGGCGACGCGTCAGAACCGCGCAGCCAATCACGCGGTAAGTCCCGCCCACCGTTCCGGCACTTCATTATAGAATGACAGCACTGGGCAAAATGCAAATGTTCAAATACATTTTGGCACTAAAAATGCAGATGCTTTACAGTATAACAGCTCGAATGTGGGAATGGCAAACAATTGGGAGGGGAGATACCAATACAAACAAGGTAAACAAAGGTGGTTACATTCAAATGAGAACAATACACTCAGGCATTCCCACCAATTGGACTATCTTCTTCCTTCCAGGGTGTGACTGGAAGGAACACTGGAAGGAACAGGAGGCGCCTGCCCTCGCAGTAGCCAACATTAGGGCCCTATGAGAGGTAGCAGCAGGAGCAGACACCAGGAGTGGCTGGGCTCCATCAGGCCTCCCAATCTGTTGAGGCTCAGAGGTAGGTAGCCTCAGAGATAGGCAAGGGGGAGGGGGTTCCCTCACCTACTGGTCCTCCTCCCTTCCAGCAGCCTTGCTTGGCTTCACTGGCTCCCTAGCATCCTGCCTGCTAGCCAGCCTCCTCCAGACTGCCCTCATCACTGGCTTGCCTGGGGTTAAATGGAGCTTCCCCGCCCTCTTGCTCCACCTCTTCCTCCCAGCCAGGCTGCACAAGCCCAGGCTGACAACCCTGCAGGTCCCTGATCCTGCCAGTACTCACTGGCCTGCTTTCTCTGGCAATTGCAGCCAGGGACCTTCTTTCACCTGCTCCCGGCATCCGCAGGCCAAGTGGACTTCTCCCTCGGTCGCAACAGGACCGGCCTGACTGCGATCAAGGGAGAAGGTGTGCACGGCCTGTCCTTGCTGCCGTCCGCTGTGGCAGTGCCAGGTGCTTCTCCTGGCCTGCCCCACCAATGGGGCAGTGGGCTGCCGTGGGCCCCATGGGAAAGCATGCTGGCCAGGATCCTGGCTTCCTTGTGCCCGCCTAGTGAGCGGAGCCCAGACCAGATCTCGGACAAGCACAGTCAGAGGATTTTAAGGCTTGACCAGAGTTCTTCAGGAACTTAGCCTGTGGGTAGAAAGGCAACATTCTGTTGCCCATTTTTGTGTGTATGAGTTCTGGTGAAATAGTTCATCAGGATAGTTTGGCATCCATATATGTAAAGCATATGGGGGGAGAGATTTGCTGGCAACACCAAAGATGTGGTGAAAGCATAGTGTTAAACCCTGTCTGCGGCTTTTCTCAGATTTAAACTGGGACTGGATGGATTTCATATCAATCTGAGGATGTTAGAAGTGTCTTGCAGCAGAGGCGTTTCTACAGGGATGGCAAAGCTCTAAGTTTTGCAAGAAGCCTTACCTTGCAGTGGAAATCACTCCTCTCCTGCACCGTTTTAGCCAATCTTGGCGTTGCTTACTGGCTACAGCAGCAAGGGAGAGAAGGGATTTACATGACAGGGTAAGGCTTCTTGCAAAACTTAGAGCTTTGCCATCCCTGTAGAAACGCCACTGTCTTGCAGTGCTGTCATGGTAAATGTTGTGGTTCAGGTGCTCATCATGTGCTACACACACCACATCCCACTATTCCACTATGACAAAAAATTAATAAAAATTAACTGTACACTTTTTCATTAGTGTGTTTTGTTCTCCTGCCACTTATTACTACTTTGAACGTTATTAGCAATCCTTAAAAGCTGTCACTCATCTCATCCCACACTCTTGGAGCTGGTTGCAAATGTAGAAAAAATAAAGCAAATGCATAAAAATTGAAAAAGTGGGATTAAAAAAGTCACACAAATGTAAAAGATATATTAAAATGTAATCCTATTCCTGTTTACTCAGATGGAGCAGAGGCCCTGGGAGCTCTCACGTGTCGCATTTTAAATGGGAACGGTTGCAAGTTGAACCAAAGACTTTGTACACATGCTGAAAGGACTGCAAAGTGGCAAAAACAGTGTAAATCCTTATGATTACTAGCTAGAATTATTCCCTGTCTTACAGCCTAATCCTATGGTACTGGGCCCCCATAGGAGTAATGGTGCCAAAATGGCTGCCGCTGCATCCTGTGGGCACCGCGGCAACTGAGGAGGCACCTTGGGAAATGCGTCCCCCAGGTAAGGACACTAGCCCACCAATGGGCCTCTTCAAATCTGTGTCAGCCATTTTGCCGGTGCAGACTTGAGGGCTCTGTGTTGGGCTGCGCATCCCTAATGGTGGATAGGATCCAGGTGGTGGAGGCCACCGTCTATCCCATCCCACTCTGCTCCTTCCCCCACCCAGTTCCGCCCTCCCCATGCCCTCCCACTGCCCCAAAAGAGCTCACCGCTGGTGGCGGTAAAACTTACTGCTCTCCAGTTCCACTCTGGGTCCTCCTGACACAGGCCCTGGTGCTGGTGCTAGTAAGCACCAGGTGCTGGTAAGCCCTTACTACTGGTGCTAGAAGTGCCTTACAGCACTTTTGCAACACCAGTGCCAGTGGTGAGGGCTTACTGCCAGCGCTGGGTCACATTGGATAGGGTCCTTAATTACCTGAAGGGTGGGACCTCCAACCCTTTTCACTTGCACCCTTGAAAGTGGCAAGTCTCATGTGACTTCATGTCCATGTGTCAACAGACCCAGAGCTGTGCATAGGCAAGTCTTGAGTTCCTAGACTACTGCATTTATGCCTGGGCTAGCTAATTCCAGGCTGTCTTGTAAGACTCCATGCTGGAAGGCAGTGTTGTGATGCTTCAGATGAAGACTCCTGCTGTTTTCATTTCCTGTGTAGGGGTGTTTCACACATTCAGTGGCAAACTGCAGTTTCATGCTGCGCCTTCTTGATAAGGAACATTAATATTCCTGTGTGCTGTGCATACTTGCTAATGGCTGTTGCACTCACACTTTACATTGTAGGTGTACTGTGGTGGAAGAAAGAAAGGCATCATATGGGAGGAGATCCATCATGGGGTGACGCAATGAGCTCTTGCACCAGGTGATGCAAACCCTAGTGATGCCTCTGCTTCATGTATCATGAACATGAAGTTTCATTTTGCTTACAGCACTACATAAACAATGAAGACAGAGTAGAATTTTTGAATGGCAAAATGGCAACAATGGGTTTTTTTTTCCACCCCTTGTTCTTTTTGCATGGCTTCTTCCCATTCTTTTTTTCTGTACGTTTTGCTTTCTTAATAAATATGGGTGAGAAAATGGGGTGGAAGGGACAGACTTCTGAAAGAATGCAAGATGCAAAGTTTGAAAGTGGGGAAGCAATTCAAAAAACAGAAAAGAACATGACTGCTTGTGTGTGACACTATGAGAGATGGGTGTGAGAGATTTGACGCACATACTGGTGCAATGAGACTGTGGGTTTTGAGTTTTCTTCTGGAATGTGCACTTGATCATGCTGTCAATGTAATGTACATGTAAGGCATGCACATGGCCAATCAGTACTGTGCATGTGGACCGGGGAGGGGGTAGAGCCAGGATATGGCACTTACGCTGGATCCTAACCCCCAACCCATGCAGCTCGATCTGCCTTGCACGGGCTCCCGGATTTGTGTCAGCAATTTCACTGGTGCAGATCTGAGAAGCCCTATTGGGGTGGCTGGGGCTTATGCCAGGGTCAAAAGAAAATATCCCCTCATTTCAAGGCGTCTGACTGAATCCTGTACTTTCCTGGATACATCGTAGGCCTTCTGCCTGCCTGTTCAAACACAGTAAAGGATTGGGATGCCTGTAAATTAAAAGTTTACAAGTGTATGTTTAAAACTTTATTTAAAATAAAGAACAAAATAAAGAATGCTCCAAACTCTCCCAAGCAGTTGCTGATCTTTAAAAAAAAAAAATAAATAAAAAAATTCCCCAAACATCCCAAAGACTGCAACCATACCCACACTTAGGAGGGATTAAGCTCCAGCTACTGTCATTGTTAAAAGCATACACATCTTTTAACGTACACATCTGTATCATTTGTTCAAATGCAGTCACATACTATGGTAGTATCAAGTCTAATACAGTCAATCCATATTATCCACTAGAGTTTGGTTCTTGGAAATTCTCCCGGACAGCGAATTTGCAGATAACGAACCATTGTTCCTATGGGTTAAATGGTGTTAGGTGCAAGGGGTACCTTATCTGCCATCAGAAGAATCCCGCAGAGTGCAGCAGGAAGTGCCAAAAGATCTCTGGATGCTGCAGAGGCTTCCTTGTTATCTGTGTCTCTGTCCTTGTTATCCACTATGCAGAGACCTTCCACAGGCTGCAGGGATCTTCAGAATGGTACCTGAGATGAGTATGGACCCCTTAAACATGGTCGAGGGATGCTTCTGCCGGCCTTCTTAAAGGGGTCAATGCTGGTCACAGGTGCCATTCTGAAGATCTCTGCAGCCTCTGGAAGGTCTCTGCATAGTGGATAACAAGGCACAGATAACAAGGAAAGTAGCAGTTCTTCCCCTTGCAGATAGCGAGTTCCTATAAAGAGGCTTGACTGTATATATTAAAAATACACTTTGAAATGAATGCGGATCCACCTGAAATTGGCTTGTAACCCACAGTTTGAAAAATACTACAGAAATGCATTCAACAATGTGTAATAATGTATGTGTGTGTGGGGGGGGGGGAGAAGGTGAGGTCTCGTGCACTGGTCCTTAATATTAGAACTTGGGTGTTCCAAGCATCCCCACATCTCTCTTCAGCTATGAATCCTTCCCAAGTTGTAATAATCCAGATGGATGCTATCATGATAGCAATGCTCTCATCAACAACATGACTACCACTGATGCCAGGATGGTGCAGTTATTTGGGACCTAAACTTGGAAGATCCGGGTTCAAATCCCATCTGAGCCATGAAGCTTCCTGAGTGATCTTGGGCTAGTCACTCTCAGACTCGCCTACCTTGCAGGGTTGTTGTGATGGGCAAAAGGAGGGGAAGCACCTTGAACTCCTTGGAGGAAGGGTGGTATAAAAATGAGCGGGGAAATTGCAGAGTATGTGAAAAGGAAAAAAAAAATAAAGTAACTGTAAAGTAACTGAAAATACATTTCAAATATATTTTTGTCTGACATATTCGAACATAAGCCTTCCACATATGGTATGGGGCTCCCTCCCTCCCCCCTGATAAATTTTTGAAAAAATAATGAAGAAAGCCAAGACATGTCTGTAAGTATTCTGATCAGGTTTTCTCTGGAGCCTTGCTGCTAGCAGAATGTCTTGGGTAAATTTCTACTCAGCAGGGCAGTGTTTTGCATGAACTAACTCCAACGGCAAAAAAACACGTTATGTTCTTATTCCCTGCTACACCATTTAAACAGCATCTGTATGTAATAAGATGACCAGCAGATCAGTTGATTTGGGTGGGTGGGGGAACATTAAGGCACTGGGCATTGCTGTGACTCCCAAACAGATCTTTAAAACGTTCATACAGTTTTTGAGTGATGTTTTAATATTTAAAAATCTCTAAAAACACCATCTTCCTGTATACATCCTCGTTTTCTTCTCAAGCAAATACTCTTCCTGGGAAATCATTTTGCAGCAAATAATTTTTCTCTCCCCACGCCTGCAATGTTTTCATGTAAAGTTACACGGAGGAACTGACTCTAATTGCTTTAGGGGGCTCCTTTGATGTAAAAAAATGTGAGCTAAAATATTTTTTAAACATTATGAACTGTCAAGATCAGGTATATCTTCTCTTGGCTTCAACTCACACTGGTAATTAATTCATTTGAGCTAGTTCTATTTTCTAAGAATGATCAATTGCCATGAAATATACTGATTGCTTTGCTTCCCAAGGTTGCCCTCCTGTACACACCTACAAGAGAGTAAGGCTGCAATCGTATACAAGGGTGCCCCGGTTTCTACTGTTTCGGTATCCACGGTTTCAGTTATCCATGGATACTATAGATACTGGGACACCTATTAAAAAGACAGGGGAACATTAAACAAATCCTTTTTTTACCTTATTGCAGCAAAACAACTGATGTTCTTCTATCTTTAAAAAGGCATCCTTAGTATCCACTGTTTTGGGTATCCATGGGAGTGTCCAGAATAAAACCCCAGCAGATACGAGGGCAAGCCTACACACTTTCTTGGAAGTAAGCCTAACTGAAGTCAATCAAATTTACTTCTTAATAGACAGGCATAGGATTGGGCTGTTTCTTCCACTGAACTTAATCAGGCTTACTTCTGAATAATCAGGCTTACCTTGGGTTGTAAGTAAACCACAGAACCTTTTCCTTGTTTTGAAGAAAAAAAATCCTTGAACAGATGCCTGTTTCTTTTTGCTTTTCAAATCAGAAGGGCAACATAGCCAAACATACTAAGCGAGCCCATTGTCAGAAAATATTCTCGATAGAGCTCTGTACTTTCAATTACCTTCTTACCACAATGTATATTGATGCCAAACATTCAGTGGATAAGTCCATCTACCACTTGTACTGCATCCTTTTATAGTCATTTTTATAATGATAACTAACTCATAAAATCTTATCTTACTCATTCACTTTGTGTGTAATAAATCAACACTGTGCTCTTTCTTCCCGCGCAGATATGGGTTATAAGTATGTGCGACTGCATGCATCAGCCTAAACCAAGAGATGCTGCTTGCATACAAATGGAAATTAGGGTTTTTTTCCCAGAGCTTTTCATTAATGAAACTATAGCAGGTTTGCTTGCAACCCGAGTCAAATTAATATTCCGCATCGACATCGCCAGGGCAGTTTTGCACCTTGTGCAAGTCTTTTTAGGGGGCTTTGAAAAGATAAAAATCGAGCCTTGTTTGCCCCTCCCCACATTAGCAACTTATTTGCTGCAATTAAAGCCATAAATGCAAAGGTATTTGGAGTTCTAGTGTAATTGTTTTCCTGGTCACGTTCATCACAATGGTAGATCGCACACGACTGGGGTGTCAGCTTTGAATAAATTCATGCTTTTTATTGAGGTCCTCTTAATTTTCTAATTGCCAAAAGCTGGAGGAGAATGCAAGGGGGATAAAGAGCCCCACAAGCTGGGAATAAATGACTTCTTGAGTATTTATTTAGATGTTTTCCAGCTCACCCTCTTTCTGTGGCTCAGGAAGGGGGGCATTCTTCTCCTCTTGATCCTCACAACAGCCCTGTGAAGTAAGTCAGAGCAAATAGGAGATTATTTGTTTTGTTTGCCTAGCAATTGTTTTGGCTGCCGTCTTCTATGTCGTTGTAGGCTGCTTAAATCCTACCGGCTTCAATGGGATTTAAGCTGCTTTACGACGAGCGGATTGCCGCCTGTGTCTGCGGCTCGTTCACATTTCCGGTGTTCCACTCTTTCTCCACGAGCTTAGAAGTTGCGTCCATCAGGGTTGTCTGGTCAGTTGCATCCAGAGATTTGCTTGAGTTTTCTAAGGCAGGATCAAGTCCTAGGGACATCCCAAGGCAACCAGCCATGAAGAAATGGGGAGAAAAACAATACAGAGGCAGCAACCAGTAGTTATGGGGCAGCACCTGAAATGTGAACGCCCAGGAAAATGGGGGAGGGGGAAACCATGGAAATGTTTTCCTCTACTTTTTTTTAGTGTATGATTCTAGAATGAGTATAACAAGTAGTATTATAAAATAATATTGTTGCAGCCAATTACAGCTGCTCAATTCAGCTAAGTTCAAACTCCTGAATTCAGGATCCAACAGTATTTTATTTCACATTTTTATGTCACCCTTCTTTAGCCCTTTGATGGAAAGAACCAGAGCCAGCCTTACGTGGCCTATGTTGTCACAATGAGCCCTGCGTTTTGGGAGGGGCCTGCACTGGCGTGGAGTACAGATTGCTTGCTGCTGCAACCAGGATCTCCGTGGGCCTTAAAGCAATGGGGCAAGGGGGACGGCTGCTCATTGGGTCATCCTACCTGGCCCTGCCTCCAAACGGGCCAAAATGGGTCTCCTGGAAGCAATTTGCAGTGACATCATCATGTCACTGCCAACTATTTCCAGGAGCCGCACTTCATGCACAGCACCCCAAGTACTCTTCTTGCTATGGCTGTATGGTGACCCATGGGGAGGATGGGAGGATTACAGGAATGTCCTGCATTGGGCCTGTTGCTTCCAGGGCTGGCCCTGGAAAGAACCATTATTTTGAAAAGTGTTTGCATATAAAAACTATATGGGTAATAATGCCTAAACTCTGAAAATTTCACATGCAGTCAGTCCTCATTATCCATTAGGTTTTATTCCTGAAAATCCTCATGGATAGCAAATTCACAGATAATTGACCATTGATCCTATGGATTAGGTGCAAGGGGTATCTTATCTATCATCAGAAGAATCCAGCAGAGACCTTCAGGAAGCCAGCAGAGTGCAGCAGGAAGTGCCAAAAGATCTTTGAATGCTGCACAGCCCTTCTAGAGGCTGCAGGGACCTTCAGAATGGCATCTGCGACCAGCATGGACCCCTTAAATATGGACGGCAGATGCTTCTGCCAGCCATTTTAAAGGGGTCAGTGCTGGAAGCAGGTGCCATTCTGAAGGTCCCTGCACCCTTTGGAAGGTCTCTGCATAGGGGATAACGAGGACAGAAGCACAGATAATGAGGAAAGTAGCAGTTCTGTTCGCATATCAAAAGAATTGATTGGATATTTATTGTTAAATACTATTGTGTCTGGGGGCATCGTAGCAGGACTCAGCAGAGCACACCCTCCCACTCAGGTCTCAGCTAGAGGATGATCAAAAAGTACAATACTTCTGACCTGGCACCTTCAAGACTGCCAACATCACAAGACTGTCAACCCTTGAAAAACGGTGGGAAATTCTGGAACTGAGCTGAGGCCCAACAATAAAGTGAAAAACAACCCAACAACCCAGTGAAAAAGAAACCCAGGATGGCACCGTGATTCAGGAGCTGGATGTAGATCTGGAAGTCCCTGCTCAGCCATGAAGGTGACCTTGGGCCCAACACTATTTCTAAGTTTCACCTCCCTCATAGGTTGTTGTGAGGACAGTAACTTCCTGGGGGAAATAACTTCCATATGTATACCCTCTGACCTCCTTCCAGGAAGGATGGTATAAACATGTGAAAATAAATAAAGTGGTAGAGTTCAATAAAGGTAAAATTTTCCCCTTGACCGAATGGTCTAGTCGTGACCGACTGTAGGGGGCGGTGCTCATCTCCATTTCTAAGCCTGTAGAGCCGGCTTTTGTCCAAGGACAAGCTTCCATGGTCATGTGGCCGGCATGACTCTACGCCGTAGTGCACGGAACGCACCACCAAAATGGTCCCTATTTATCTACTTGCATTTAGGTGCTTTCGAACTGCTAGGTTGGCAGGAGCAGGGACAAGCAACGGGAGCTCACTCTGTCACGCAGTCTTGAACTCCCAACCTTGCGGTCGAAAGCCCAGCAACAGCGGATTAACTCGCTGCACCACCACGTCCCTTATAGAGCCCCCCCCAAATGACCTGTCTAGCCACCTGAGGAAAGAAAAATTGGAAAAATAAGGTCACTTGGGGCAAACTGGCAACCCTATCACCTTTCCTTCATTTCCACTTCAGTTTCAGTGCACCCAACTGCATTGTTGTGCATCCAGACATATTAAATAATTGTACATGGTCCTCTTTAGTGCAACCCCATCTCCAGATTCCTCCTGTTTTTCTTGGAAAAAGGCAAATCCTGCTGCAGGCCTGTATCAGGAAGCCGTATGTAACCTGCTTAGCATGCTTATTTTGTTACCAACATCTGGGTGGAGCCTAAATTCAGTAAACAAGAGTTCAACCAAGAACACTTGGTGCCAGAGTGGGAAGGCTTTCACACAGACATGTGTGCGGAGTGTTCTCTACTGGATTTGGAAGCTGGGAACATTGCCGAGAACAAGAGCTGATTTTTGCAGGATCTGCTAAGTAGTCAGCAGTCTAAGCTGTGTGTTGTCCAGTATGGTCCAAAGTGCATCAACAACTGCAAAACCTGAGTCCTCAGAGGGGAGATACCAGAAACAGACAAGAAATCCTCAGAACAGACTGCAGGCCTATGAGAGGGGGTACAGGCAGTGGTGGGATTGAGGGGGAACGCGGGGGAACTCAGTTCCACTAGTTAAAATTAGGGCTGACTCCGCCCACTTCACTCTCCCTCCTCCCCCCTCCCAATTCCTCTGCAAAGAGCTTTTCTTCTTGGTTGGCCGGCACTCAGAGGGTTAAAGGGAGCGACTCCAGATTCCTAGGGGAGCGAAGGCAGTGATGTCATTCAGGGGGAACGGACCAGAACGGGTGTTCCGAATCCTAACGGGCTCCAAGGCTGATTCCGGGTTCCCGACAAGTGCCAATCAAAAGTGAGTTCCTGTTCCTAAATAATTTAGATCCCATTACTGGGTACAGGGGGTATATTGTACCTGAGCCCAGGGATAAAGAGTTGCCTAAGAGCCAAAGGAGGGGGGCCCTCCCCAGTCTGTTACTGCCTTAGCTCCATTTTCCCCCTCCTCACTCCAATTCCACCTTCCCCCATCACCTCCCAAGAAGGGAATGGTCCCAAAGGGAACACTGTACCCCCTGCTAAGATTCCTCTTAAAGGCCCTGACTGTTTGCATTATGGAAGCTTACTACATTCCAAGGAGACATGCCTGTGCACAGAGAAAATGTTTCTGCTAAAGGCCCTATTGAAAGAAATGATATGTGGATAGCCCAACTGCAGTTATCTATCTATATATATAAAGAAGAGCCTGGGTGCGTATGTGTGTGTGTGTGTGTGTGTGTGTATGTATGTATGTCTTGCATAGGCTCCGCAATGCCTGGAGCGATCGGCACGAAACTCGGCACACATACACCTTGCGGCCTGGCGACAAACACTGCGGGGGCGGGGCCCCCTAGCGCCCCTGGGGGTGGGGGTACGCGGGGGTCCCCGCTTGAAAACGGTCAAAAACGGCCAAAATCGGCGTCAAATCCACAGTTTCCGGGGTCGCCGAGATGAGCGACGACGCTCCCGATGCCATAAGAGTCCGGGTTCAGCCCCCCCTCGACGTGGGGGGCAAGAAGGGGTGCGAAACAAAACGTCCGCCATGCCCCGCTGTGACGCCTGGACCGATTGGCGCCAAACTCGGCATGCGGAAGCCTAGCGGCCTGGCGACAAACTCTGCGGGAGTTGGGCCCCCCTAGCGCCCCTGGGGGTGGGGGTACGCGGGGGTCCCCGCATGAAAACGGTCAAAACTGGCCAATATCGGCATCAAATCCACAGTTTCCGGGGTCGCCGAGATGAGTGGTGCCGCTCCCGATGCCGTTGGAGTCCGGGATCAGCCCCCCCTCAATGTGGGGGGCAACAAGGGGTGCGAAAGAAAACATCCGCCATGCCCCGCTGGAACTCCTGGACCGATTGGCGCCAAACGCGGCATGTGGAAGCCTAGCGGCCTGGCCACAAACACTGCGGGGGTCGGGCCCCCCCTAGAGCCCCCGGGGGTGGGGGTACGCGGGGGTCCCCGCGTGAAAACACTCAAAAACGGCCAATATCGGCATCGAATCCACAGTTTCCGGGGTCGCCGAGATGAGTGGCGACGCTCCCGATGCCTTTGGAGTCTGGGTTTGGCCCCCCCTCGATGTGGGGGGCAAGAAGGGGTGCAAAACACTACATCCGCCATGCCCTGCTGTAACGCCTGGAGCGATCAGCACCAAACTCGGCATGCGGAAGCCTAGCAGGCTGGCCACAAACACTGTGGGGGTCGGGCCCCCATAGCACCCCCGGGGGTGGGGGTATGCGGGGGTCCCCACGTGAAAATGGTCGAAAATGGCCAAAATCTGTGTCAAATCCATAGGTTCCGGGGTCACCGGGATGAGCGGTGATGCTCCCAATGCCGTTGGAGTCTGGGTTCGGCCCCCCCTTGGCGTGGGGTGCAAGAAGGGGTGTGAAACAAAATGTCTGCCATGCCCCGCTGGAACACCTGGACCAATCAGCACGAAACTTGGCACGCATACACCTTGCGGCCTGACGACAAACACTGCAGGGGTCAGACCCCCCTAGCGCCCCCGGGGGTGGGGGTACACGGGGGTCCCCACGTGAAAATGGTTGAAAATGGCCTAAATCGGCGTCAACTCCAGTTTCTGGGGTTGCCGGGACGAGCGGCGATGCTCCCGACACCGTCGGAGTCCGGTTCGCCCCCCCCTTAGCATGGGGTGCGAGAAGAGGTGCGAGACACAACGTCCGCCATGCCCTGCTGGACCGCCTGGAGCGACACGCACCAAACTCGGCATGCACGTGCTTAGCAGCCTGGCGACAGACACTCCGGGGTCAGGCCACCCTAGCGCCCCCGGGGGTGGGGGTGCATAGGGGCCTGAAGTGAAGATGGCCGAAAACGGGCAAAATTGGCATCGAGTCCATAGTTTCCGGGGTCACCGAGGCGACTGGTGACGCTCCCGATGCGGTTGGAGTCCGGGTTCGGCCCCCATCGGCATGGGGGGGAGTGAAGAGGTGCAAAACTCATAAACTGTGGAAGATCATTTTGTTACCCGGGCAACGCCGGGTAACAAAAAGCTAGTACTGTATATTTGTAAAAACCCATTGAAACCACCATTGAAACATGGTGGTTAAGACTAGCCTGTTCAGGGAAGCTGCCTTTGGCATTTGCTTCAGCATTGGAAAGGTGGGATATACATTCTTCAAATAAATAAATCTTAAAATTAAGATGCCCAGGGTTTTGACCTATTAAATAATCTAGATGTAAAATGGCAGAAATGTAGTCTTGCCAAACAGGGGAGAGGAATCAGTAGTGCCATTTACATTAAAGAAAGAGAAGCTAGTATTTTAAGATAGGCAGCAATTGTTGCATATTTCTCCCCATTTAAAAGCATGTCGCTGCGTCAATCAGAAACTGAGCAAATTGTCTGAGCAAAACCCTTGTGACAATTCAAACAATCTTAAAACTATGCAAAAAATTAGAGTATAAAAGCTTTTCTTCCAACTATTCCATGCACCATTTTGCTCATAAGTGACTGCAATATCTTGCAGATGGAGCTATACGTATAAAAATAGTACTGAAATATCAGTAACATCTATAGATTTTTTTTTTAAATTTTTAAAACAAATTTCTTTTTTTAAGAAGTAATTTTAACAGAATTTTTTAAAAAAGAATGTACTTTATATTCTCTGAACAAGATCTCATGATATCGTTCTCTCTAGAAAAAGGAACCATATATTTCCTGTTAATGCAACGCTATCATCCCCTAATAGAAAATATATAACCCAGCTTTTCATTATCGGACTGTTTAGTGATCAGTTGAAGGAACATCCATTTAAAAAAGTGATCAACTCTTCTGGATTTTTGAAGTAGCAGTGCCTTTCCAGATGCCATCCAGAGGCATTGCACCCATAGCGAGCAGTGTAGTGCCTGCTATGGGCGCTGGCGAGGGAGCTGGCCGTGCCGCAGAAGAACGCAGCGCGGAGCTTCCCTTATTTACTGGATTATATTTCTATTATAATGAGAGCACATTTAGACATCCAGCATGGAAAACGAAACTACTTGAGGTCTCCTTGGGGTAAGGCAGTGATGTCATGCAGGGGGTACGCGGGGGTACGCGAGTACCAGTTCCTAGGATTATGGCTGGCCCCGCCCACTCGTTGACTCCGTCCCTGCAACATTTGAATTTCCTGCACGTTTGAGTTGCCTGCACGTTCTCAGAGACAGGCAGGCAGCATGCGGAGCCTTGCCTTGCCACTGAAAAATGAGCTGCTCTGGGGTTTTGGAACTGTTGGGTCACTTTAACATGATGCCAATCCTCCTTAACATGTTCTGGGGGTGCTGTGGAATACTGTTGCAACTGTTGGGTCAGTTTAAAATTGTCTGAGGCCTCAAAAAGGGCTTTTTTCATGTCACTTCCTGCCACGACATCACTTCCGGCTTATGACGTCACTTCTGGTGGGCGGGTCCCGACACGTGCCAATCAAAAGTGAGTACCTGTTCTCAAATCATTTAGATGACACAACTGGGGTAAGGGAACGTTCATCCCCTTGCCCTGAGGAAAGCCTCAGCAGCCACTATGGGGCTACCCAGATACCTACCAGCAAAACTACTGGCACATATCTGAGTGGCCTTGTGTCAGGGGATCAGGGCCAGGAGGGGGATGGGGTTCAATCCACTCATCCCCTACTTCCCTTCTCCCTCTGCCCTGTTCCATCCCTCCCCACCTTCACCTCCCTCCCCTGACCCCTAAACTCCTTTGCGTTGCTTGGTACAGGACATACCTCTTTTGGAAATGCGGTACCTCCTCTGCTGGTGGGAGAGGCCCATATGGGCCTGTGCTATCCTTCCTGCTGGAGTCTCCAGTCAAGCTGTCATGAAGCGCCTTATGGCATATATGCAACAGCAATCTCCATGCCAGCATGCGCTGTGGAGGATTGGGCCCTAATTTCTGCTTGATATCTGTGAGGTGACAAAATCACAGAAGCGTTTATTATTATGCTTTTGCCCAACTTTCATCCCTGTCCCCATGACTATGTACATTGGGATCCAAGAGGATTCACAATCAGGAGACACAGCCAAATATTCAGCAAGATAGCTAAGAATAATCAGAAGACAAATACTGTGGAACGCAGAGCAAACTACAAATCAATCATTTTATTGTTTTCTGTTGTAGCAAATTAATGAGCTATCTTTTTTGATGCTTCAGAGCATTTTTAAGAAACAGACACAAACATACTGAAATATTCATAAATGTGTGTGTGTGTGCGTGCGTGTGCGCGTGCACGCAATATTGCCTTCCCAAGCTATACCAAGATAGTGACAATGTCACAAGAAGATCTCAGCTGGATCAGGCAATGCCAGTGCTGTCCAGGATCCTGTTTCCAATTAATGTTTTCATAAAACCCATAAGCAGAACAGGAAGACAATGGACTTTCCCTGGTATTTCTCTCAAGCAAGTGGTCTCCAGAATGTTTTTGCCTCCCAGCTGGCAGATTTCATTTCAGTGGCAAATAGCACTTTGCTAGATGTCTCCTCTATGGATGTGTCTGATCCATTTTTAGAGCACAATCCTAAGATGCACTGGAATAACAAGGTCGGTGGGCCTGAGCTATATCCAGCGTGACCTTGCCCCGGGGAAGGCTCCAGCCTCCCATATGGTCTCCTCAGACCAGTGCCTGCTAAATAGCAGGTGCAGAGCCAAAGAGGCCGTGCAGCCCAAATTGGGGCCGTGCGGCCTGGGGATGGAGACTTGGATGTGGCCTACCAGCTGCATCCCATCTCCGCCCCACTCCCCAGATCAGCCCGCTTACCAGCCCGCTCACCCCCTGCCCAATTCCTGTTAAAGACAGCAGATATGTGGTAAGGGTGGAAGAGTTTTGGAGTGAAACTGGAGTGCGTTGAGAGTGCTTAAATACTTGGCCTCTTTTGAGGTTTTGATCTGGATCATCTGACCTGCCGCCACATACTGTTTACAGCAGTCAATAGTAAAGCCCAATTTAGTTGTGGTCTATATGGAAGCGTTCCCTCCTTGGAGTCCAAGGACTTAGTGGAGTGAGGGTACTGCACTCACTCCCTGAGAGCAGGGTGGCCCTTCTTCCCTGCAGAATCACACCCTGAGGCCTGCTGGGGTAAGAAACAACTAGATGGGAAGAAGGGATCCCTCTCTGCTGAGAAGAAACAAGGGTGATCAAGTTTTTATTGAACAGTGTCAGCAATAGAGCAGCATCGGAAAGAGTGACACACCAAACAAGCCAAACGTCTTCTCCCAGCAGGACTGTTGTGCCATTGCAAGTGATTCAACAGACAACAAAGCTACAGGTGCCAATGCAGTCTGGCAGCACCAGTTGGTTCACTGTTTGTCATAGAGTCTGCAAAGCCGCAGGGGCCTGACTGGAACGCGTAAGTTGCCCATTTTGCCGAGGAGCAGTTGGTCTCCCATGGGCCACTGCAGGCAGGCAGACAGGTAGGCTGTAGGCTTTCTCTAGGGCAGTGCTTCAATTGGGAGATCCAGTAGGGCAATCCTACAGGAAGTCAAGCCTGATTGCTCCCTGGAAGGACAAATCCTGAAGCTGAAGCTCCAATACTTTGGCCACCTCATGAGAAGAGAGGACTCTTTAGAAAAGACCCTCATGCTGGGAAAGGTTGAAGGCAAAAGGAGAAGGGGGCGGCAGAGGATGAGATGGTTAGATAGTGTCACCGAAGCGATGAACATGAAATTGGGTGAACTCCGGAAGCTAGTGGAGGACAGGGAGGCCTGGCATGCTGTGGTCCATGGGGTCGCGAAGAGTCGGACACGAACAACGAACAACAGGGCAGTGATGGTGACCCTTTTGGGCTCAATGTGTCAAAACGTAGAGTGCAATTACCTTCCCAAACAAAGAGAATCAATTAATTATATTCATTTATTTAAACAAAAAACAGTCCAATCATGTGTGGTGCTATATATTACATAAAGAAACATCAAATAATTACAACAATGAAAAATGAATAAAACAAATGGGCAGCGCAATCCTAAAGTTAGTGCAGCGTCGGCACAATAGGGTTGCACCGACACTGCGCACTTAGTGCTGATGCAGGGGTGCCAATTGGCACCCCTGCATTGGCACTAAGGCAACAGGACCGGTGCTGCTGGCAGCGCCGGTCCTGTTGCACCTGCGCAGCGCCTCCCTAGCATCAGCTGAAGTTGGCTGGTACAAGGGAGGCGCCATGACGGGGCAGCGCGGGGATTGGTGGGAGGGAGGGAGGGAGGCAAGGGCGGGACTTGGGCGGGACATGGGGCTCTTTAGTGGGCGCAGATTCAAGGAGCGCATAAAGGAGGCTGGAGCCTCCTCTATGGCAAGGGTGCGCATGCTCCCTTGCCGCAGGAGGCTCCAGCCTCCCCCCACCCTACGTTGGAAATGGTGCTGGCCAGCCGGCCTTGCCATTCTGGCAGTGGGTAGGATTGCGCCCTCAGTTTTTGTCAGGTATTGGTGAATGCTGGTGTGTCACCCCAAATGTTGTGATGTGTCACCTTTGACACGCATGTCATAGGTTTGCCATCACTGCCCTAGGATCTTCATGGTGCCTTCACCTCTGTGGCAGCTGCCTATTGGGAGCAATGGGAAATGCAATGGGAGCAATATGGACCTGACAACAGCATTTGATGCACCTCTGAGAAGCATACTTGATGTTGGTGAGGGAGAGTGGTGCCACAAGAGTGTACACACAGTGGTGAGGTGCCCTATGGGGGACAAGATTATGGTGGCTTGGACCATTACCTTTCCCTCTCGGGGGAGGGCTACAATTCTATGGTCCTGAATACAACTTCTTCCCACTTCACCATCCTCTGCATGGTATTGGAAGATATTACATAAATGAGCCCGTTTTTCAACATGAGAGCTTCTTCCCTAACAGCCTCGCTGTTTGTTAGAGCATGAAACAAAACAAATGACTCCCAAGTGTGACTAAATGCAAAAATAAAAAGTAACCACTCAACTTTAATAGTTTTTTTCTTTTTAAAAAAAAATGCTATTAAACATAATGGCTCCTTGAAATTCAAACAGCACTATGTTTTAAGTGATCTTCAGTTTTAAAGGAGTATCTTATTTACATTTTAAATATTGATGGTGCGTAACATTACAATCGCAGAGCACGATAATGGCCAGACTTATTTCATATAATTCGAAAAAGTTCAAGATTCAGAAGTTTGTTCTGTTTCTGGGCCAGGAGAGACGAGGGCAGGATACAGGGAGGTTACAAGCCTTCCTAATATTACATGGAAATGCGCTAAGATTATGATATGGGGGCAAAGGAGTTTGTGCTATTCTTCTAATCATGAATTCTAATGTTCCACTGATAAGTCTTAGTATTCAAGCACTTACTTGATTGTACTCACTGGTTTGAGGGAACATTTTTGATAGTGTTGAAAAAATCCCTTTCTTCTTTCAATGATCTTTTCAGTAATGCCCAGGACAATCTCCATTGCCCTTTTTCTCAGTTCATTCTCTCCCCCTCCCCCAATAACATCATTACGTGGCTATGGTGTGTAGGGATTAGCTATTTATTTTATTTTTATTTATTTTGAAGAATTTATACCCCACCTTTCCCATGCCAAAGCAAATGTCCAAGGTGACTTACATGAGCAGGCTAGTCTAAACCACCGTTTTTTAAATGGGGTTTTTACAAATATACAGAATTCTTGTGATCCGCCAATCCTTAGTCCCAGATGTCGTCTTCACAATGTGGTTCTCTCCTTTGGCTAAATGTCATCAAGCCTCAGCAGGCAATTGCAAGTCAAGCCTGGACAGGTCCTCAAGGTTGCATTCAGTCCTTTTGCCAGCTGGCCTTCTCACATGCTCCACCGCAACTCTCACTTGCGGTGAGTCATCAGCTCCACAGCGATTCTGTTCTGCCACCACAGATACTGCAGCTTGTCACAACCTGGCATCCGTCTCCCATCCAAAAACAAATGAAGCTTTGTGATACAATTCTGTTCAGTAGGCTTGTGGCATCAACTTTATTTTTTTATTAGAACCCTAAAGTGAAGTCCACTCAGTTGACTGGGGCATCATCCTTGCCTCTGCTTGCACCCAGTGATGTCATGCACCCACTACGCACCACTACGTGAGTACCGGTTCCTAGAAGTTGAGCTGACCCCGCCCACTTGAAGCTGGCCCCGTCGGCTGGTTGGCTCAGCAGCTGCGCATGCGTACTGCACGCCCGCAGCCGTTGCCTGCACTTTCTGTGAGGAGGGAGGCAGGCAGGCAGCGTGGTGGTGGCGGCAGCAGTGGAGTGAGAGGACCGAAGGTGGCAGCAGCAGCAGCGAGGGAGACCCAGGAATAAGGCAGCAAGCGTGAGAAGGTAGGCTGCCTGGGGCTCTCGCTCCCTCCAGCCACACAGATCCAGCATCCCGGTTCCTCCTGCAGCCTCCCCCCAGCCCCCGTGCGGTCCTTTTTTGGTCGCCCGTTCCCCCTCCTGCTCCTTGCTGGCTCCTTGCATTTGACATTAAAGTTAAATGGCTCCCTGTCCCAAAAGGGCTCACAATCTAGTACAGTCTAGCCTGCTATTTAACCAGGGAAGAGTTGAAGCAAAACATCTCTAGAAAGCAAAGCAATAGAAGTTAAATGAACACTAACCACAAGCTGAAGTTCTTACAAACATGATCACATCCATGGCAACAATCATGACATCACTTCTGGCTATGACCTCACTTCCTGCCACGACATCACTTCTGGCTTATAACATCACTTCCAGTGGGTGGACCCTGACAGGTGCCAATCAAAAGTGAGTACCTGTTCCTAAATCATTTGGATGACACCACTGCTTGCACCTATGTCAGTGACCACTATAAAACACATTGCAATGGCACAGAAGATGGAGATGCAGAATATAGGGGTGAGGCTAAGCATCACATTGTTTTCATTCCTCCAACCTACTTCCTGTGAGTTCTTTCCTGCTTACTGTTAGCCTTTGCAGGCAGCACAGAGACAGAGAGACCATGGCAGGAGGGCTGAAATTAGACAAAGGTAAATCATTTGCACAATGGAGGAACTTGTGAACTGTTTCTTGAAGGATTTGCTGCTATTCACAGTTTCCAGTATCTGTTGTAGCAGCAAGTACCTATTCCCCCATGGATAAGGGTGGACACCTATACATACAAATAAAAGCAAGCGCTAAATATTTAACAGGCACAGAACTGAGGAAACCGCGCGGCCCAAATTGGGGCCACGCGTCGT
This sequence comes from Lerista edwardsae, assembly GCA_029204185.1. Classification (NCBI taxonomy): domain Eukaryota; kingdom Metazoa; phylum Chordata; class Lepidosauria; order Squamata; family Scincidae; genus Lerista; species Lerista edwardsae. Next base: position 6,556,596 of record JAJKFI010000056.1, on the reverse strand, counting down.
CCCAGTGGGGCCTTGGATGTGGCCCAACAGCCCCCTCCTGGGGCTGGCCCACCTGCTGCCCCACCCACTCCCCAACTACCCTCCGCCCAGTTCTGACTCCTCCCCGCCCTCCCTCCTCCTAGAACCCCCCCCCCGAGCCAGCCAAGTTTGGCTGGCACACGGGAGGCTCCCCATTGGCGGTCTCGGGCTGATGCTAAGGAACGCTTCGGATTGCACCCTTAAAATATTCCAGTTTTTTCCCCTCCAAAGCTGTATTTTTCATCTGATTTGCTGCGGAAATTAAAAGGAAAAGGAAGGGGGTAAAAGTCTTTTGGCAAATGAATACTACTGTTTCGTATTTCCCGGAATATTGCTACACCCTTTCATAATCCTCTAAAGAAGAGGGAGAAAAGTAGCAGACAATTAAGCAATTAAACGGTAATGATCCACTGGACTTTTTGTAATGGTCAGAGAAGTACTGAACCCTGAGAAGCACTGAATGCTCATGGAAGATGAGCTTACTATGCTCTTGAGGTGAAACCTGTGGGATCAGGATGCATTAAAGTGAGGAAGCTCTTTCCACATAGCATGAATTGTATGGGTGTAGATGAAGAAAATGAAGATTTTAATTACAAGTCCAAAACCTTTCAGGACCATAATGCCTTATATTTATCTGCCAGATTGTCCATATGCAGTTGATATCGATACCCTGATGCACTGATTGAACTTTACTTTGGGGACATCCAATTCCATGCACTGTTCTCACCCTCAGCTGTGTACAGATTGAATTGCTGTATGCAAGTATCAATTCCCTGAAGAATTGGTACTTGCAAGGAAAGCTTAGATCGTACTTCCTTAAGTGGAGTTGGGACTAGTGGTCCATCTAACTTATTTAACCTGTAATGACTCTCCAAAGTTTCAGTAGACATCTTTCTGAACCTTCTCATCATAACAGAAGCTGGTTATGGAAAACACACAGGCCTTTTTTCTTGAGTTGCATGCTCTGGCTGGTAATAGCTGAAGGTCTTTTCTCACATCCCTGTTCACCACTTGGTGACCACAAGCATTAAGTGATGGCTTGCTTGCATGTTCAAATGAGCATCACAGGTAAAACACCAAAGGGACTGAACTCGTACAAACCTGGCATGGGGTCAGTCAGTTCATGGCCAGTTATCATGCGTTGAAAAGTGAAGTGGTACACATGCATGTGAGAACGTGATGTCATTCTTCAACACTTAATTGGAAATTCAGGGGCTACTTGAGCGTTTGGACCCAAAGCTATCCAACCTTCCATGGCTGATGCAGCCATGCAATGCAGCATGTGCTGCAGCCTGCGGTGGGGGGGGGCAGTCATAGAGGCCTCCATTTGTTCTCCTGTCTCAAGGTTGCATTGCGTTTATATCTGTGCTGGGAATTTGGATAAGACTGGGCCCTGATGCATTTTTATGCATATACCCTATTTATTTTGGCAGAATAAAATAGTGTGTGGGGGCACAATCCTTACCTGGAGTTAGGCCAGCAAAGTTTGGCTTGCACAAGGGCCACCATAAAGCATGTTTGGACCACTCTGGGAATTAGAGGGGCTGGCGCACGTCTGTATGCTGGCCTCTCTGACTCCAAGACTGGTCCAAACATACTTTACAGTGTCCCTTGTAGTGGCCAAAGTTTGCTGGCCTAACTGTGCAAGCCTAACTCCAGGTTCGGATTGCTCTCTCTCTCTCTCTCTCTCTCTCTCTCTCTCTCTCTGTCTCTCTCTCTCTCTCTCTCTCTCACACACACACACACACACACACACACACACACACGCACGCGCGCGCACACACACACACACACACACAGAGAGAGAGAGAGAGATCAGAACTGTGGCAGGGATAAACTACTAAGGCCTCCTACACCCCAAACTACAGTTTTGCTGTTCCCCCTCACACACACCATTTCAAGCAAAAACCAAACCAAACCCCAGACCACATAAGGCATTTTGCATAGCATTTAGTTTGGAACTAAAACAACTAAAACCTTGAAGAGCTGTTGCTGGTCTTAACTAGATGGACCAAGGGCCTGACTCTATGTCAAGGAATCACACATGTATTTACATACTTTCCCAGCACAGGACTTCCAGGGAATACCCCATGAACATAATTTACATTATAGAGACGTCTACAAAGCCAAGTCAGGACTTGCCCAGAATAATTTCCGTTTGCACACAGCTAACTGCGCAGAGTAGAGCCAATAGATTTAACATGAGCAGAGGATGAAAAATAATTGGACTGCTTTATAACAGATGTAAACAGGGAAATTATGAGCCTGGGGGGCTATATAACATTGCTACTCCAGCATTCATATATCCTTGGGAGTGTTAAAATCAACCACCAACGTTTGTTTCTGAAATTAGTTGTAGAAGATTTGTAGATATTTCACAGTATGCTTGCTAAAGTGCCCCATCTCACGAGTGCTTCTAGAAGAGTGCAAGGCAAAAGCTGTTCTTAGTAACACTGTTTGTGTATGCGCTGGTGGGCTGTGCACATGAGTGGCTGATAAAAGGTCTCTCAAGGTGTGGTTTTGACATATGGTAATTTGTGGCAGAAAACAAGAATGTAGAGTGAATTCCCCGCTTCAGCCCCTGTTCTTTGAGGGATCCAAGTGTCAGGTTGGGAACAGATGTGAAATCTCTCTAGAAAGAGTGCAGGGCTGGAGTGTCTCAGCTCTGCAGGGATGTTCCCAAGCTCTGCCTTGACATGGGTTTTTAATACTAAAACAGCAAGAGATGTTATAAAACATTCCCCTGTCATTTCTGTATCCTAATCAGTGGGGTAACCAGATACCGTGATGCCTGGGGCAGCAACATCGTGATGTCATGACATCATACAATGTCTGATGTCTGATGTCATGACATCACGATGTTGTGATGTCACATGATATAGCTTCTGGGTTCTCTTGGAGGTTACCTCCTCCTCTTTCAGTTTCAAACACAAAAAGGAGGATCCTGTCAAAAATCAACACAGCCACTGTAAGTTTGTGCTCATTCCAGTTGCCCGGAAATGACTGGAGCATGCACACTCATAGCAGCAGCAGGGGCGATACACCTGACCCTTCTGAGCTTTCTTGAGTTGCTGCTTCCTATTCTCACAAGCACTCACGAGCAAAGGATGCAGCGAATAGAAGCAGTTGCTTCTTGAAACTGTTCCATGGTGCCCAGGGCTGGTGCCCTACCTACCATACCCTAAATACACCACTGATCCAAATCCATTCAAGGCAGCTTCCAAAACTAAATTAGTTAGTGCAATCCTAGTTAGGCTGGCATAAGCTAAGCCAGCAAAGTTTGGCCAGCACAAGGGACACCATAAAGTATGTTTGGACCACTCTTGGATTCAGAGAGTATGCCAGCCTCACAAGCCAGCCTCACAAGCTTATGCCAGCCTCACAAGCTCTTGGAGTCAGAGCAGCCAGCACACAGACGTGAGCCATCCTCCCTGACTCCGAGACTAGTCCAAACACGCTTTATGGTGGCCCTTGTGCTGGCCAAACTTTGCTGGCTTAGCTTACGCCAGCCTAACTCCAGTTTAGGATTGCGCTGTCAAACTATTTCAAATGAATGGCATTCAAAACCACAATCAAATCCAGAAAACTCACTTAAAACACCAGCAGATTCAGAGCGCAATCCTATACTGCACTGGAATGGCGAGGCCGACGGGCCTGCACCATATCCAGCGAAATATAAGGGAGGCAGGAGCCTCCCCAGTGCAAAAGCACGTTTGTGCCCAGCCTCCCCAATGTGCTCCTCCGATCTGCGCCTGCTAAATAGCTAAATAGCAGGAGGAGATCCGAGGAGACCACGCGGCCCGAATTGGGACTGCACAGCCTGGCACATGGGTCTAGGATTTGCCAATGCCAGCGCAGTACAGGCGCCTGAGGACAGCACTGCCTGCAGCGCAGGTCTCAGTGCACTAGTGCCAACACAACGATGTTGCGTTGACGCTACTCCTATTATAGGATAGCGCTGTCAAATGTACATCAAAGAAGCAACTTCCCAAATCCTTGCCAAAGCAGAAGGCATCTTTACTGCCCATCTGACGCATCCTTCTTGGGGGAAATTGCATCTCCAAGTGGCTCTGATCCAAATTAAGACCAAAGCAGGGTCAAAGAGTTGAGTCTCATTTCCGCCCTAGTTTGATCTGGATCCTCAACCACAGCTGCTGTTTATAATTGGACTAAAACAAGCAAGCCAGCCAACAAGCATGACAGCATGGACCATGCACTTCTGGTAACATGGAGTCTGACTCTTAGTAGCAGACAATTGCGCAATATCCTAAAAAATAAGGGGGAACATCCATGATTTATCTGATCTGCATTATTTTACTCACACAAGGTTGCTTTTCTTAAAGCAGCATCTGACTGGTTTGGCAGAGTTTAGTGTTTGTTGGTTTTCAGCATCAAGCACATTCAGTCCTGGCCAAGCATCTTGTTTTCCTTCCTCCATTGTCTTCTATTCTGATTTCTCAACATACTCCAAGCTGAGGGGGGGGAAAAATAATTCAGAATGATATAAGCCTATGCAAAATTATATCTCTTGCATGATCTCGTCCAGTGTTTCTCCAACTGTGGGTTGGGTCCTGCCAGATGGGCCACAAGCTAATTTCAGGTGAGTCGTACAGCACCTAGTGCAGACATAATTGAAAATATGGGAAGATGGGACACTGGACAGGAGGAGGGCTGTGTGGTTGTTTTGCTTGTGTCAAGGTTGTAAATAGGGCTTTTCCCATTTTGATTCACTTTGCTATTGGAAAATGGCTGGGACATAACTTGGCGCCCCCACATCTGTGCTCTGTGCGTAGCATCAACCTAACACATACAGTAGGCGCTACAGGGCACCTAGGATGGCGCCGTGACTCTCATAATCCATGGGAGATTTGTTTTCAGACCTCCTGCAGATACTAAAACCCATAGATAATGAAATCACAGGTTACCGACTCGCAGGGGCTATGAATTCAACCAGAATCTTGTTCCGGTTGTGTTCAGAGCTGTTCTGAGGTTCCAGTCACATATTGGTGGTCTTTATTATTTAAAACTGTGGATCCTGAATCCACGGATAAACAGGCTAGACCTGTATTGAGTTGTTGTTGTATATTCTCAGCAGGGGCAGAGAATATAAGGTGTATATATGGGAGCTGCTCCAATGAGCTTCTGCACATCCACGCTCTCACTGCTGCCAGGATTCTGCCTCACCAATCCCTGATTTCAACCTGTTCATGAAGCCTGCACAAAACAAAACTGTGCCTACAGACAGTATCTTCACAATCAAAAAATCTAGAGTTTAGATGGAGTAGACATTAGCCTACATGCGCAAAACAAAATGACAACCCAACTTTTCAGTCCTGATGCAGCTTCAATGGAGTCCTGAGGTAAGGGAAGTTAGTTAGGATTGGGCTGTAAATTGAATTATGTAAATGCAGCGTGAGTATTTACAAATGAAGTTTCTTCTGACTTGATACAAAGTGTAGTTTATGCTAAACTTACCAAATATTTAGCCAAAGGATACCAAGAACTTCTGACCTTGTAAAATAAATGTTTGCAAATTCCCTTTTCCTTAAAAAAGGGGGAAATCACATTGAATGTTTATTAGTTGTTTAACATCAACAATTTTCTGTGTTATACAAGACTTTCTTTTCCTCTGTCAGGAGAGTTTGAATGCATTCCATTTGTAGCCATGAAATAATTCTCATAAATAATGGTAGATTACGTAGGATATTTCTCTGCAACTTTTCCCTTTGGTGTGTGTTCTACATTTCAGTAGAAATTTGGCATTTTCTTACTGGGGGGTGGGGAATCTGTTAGCAGTGTTGTTTTGAGTTGATAATTAATATGCATCTATGTTTGGACATGAAAATATGAGATTTGCATAAGAGTTGGACTTTAATCCAAATATTACTTAGGTGGTCTTTGAGGAACTTCATAACAATGTTTAATTTAGAGAAAAGGAAACATTTCCATTAAAAGACATTATTTCTGGAAGCCTTTCCACTTCTATCTGTTTGCACAGCAGGATTAATATTGTCCTCTTTACTTTTGTGCTGTTTTATGACCTTCCTTGCTAGGAGGTTTGGAAAAGTTAGGGCATGATCCAGCCAAAGTTAAGCACTTTAGACAAAGTTAAATCATGAGAAAGACTAACAGCCCAATTCAGTAGTGTAGCTACAGGGGGTGGTACAGTAAGTTTTGCAGCAGGCATCTTGTACCATGTAACCAGCCCCTCCCACTCATGGATGAGAATACCAATGCCATCGCTGCCCCAAATGGCTCTGATTGCAAGAGGGACTCAATCAATCAATCAATCAATCACCAGTATTTATATACCGCTTTTCAACACAAAGTTCACAAAGCAGTTTACAGGCAAATGATAACATTAAAGTTAAATGGCTCCCTGTCCCAAAAGGGCTCACAATCTAAAAGAATGGAGAACACCACCAGCAACAGCCACGAGAAAGACACTGGGCTGGGGTGAAGAGGGACAATTGCTCTCCCCCTGCTAAATATAAGAGGACACCACTTGAAGAGCTGGTTACATGGTGCAACACACCTCCAGCCATACTCACCATACCGCCCCCCCCTGTAGCTACGCTAGTGGCCCAAACCTTTCCCCAAGGGCTTACCTGGGTGGAAGTGGGTTCTTTCCACACCTCTCGATAGCCACCACTTGGCAGCCCCCATTTTTATCTGTACACAGTGTAAGTATTATTCCGGAACACGGTGAGAAAAAATGACGCGTCCACACCCAGACTGACACTATACATTGCATTGTTATGGTGGAGTGTGGGTCAATAGTGATTGGGCCTAATCCTGGAGGACCTGAGGGCAGGGGCCTGTGGTGGCCTTTGTCAGGGCATAGGTACCAGCAGCAATAGCTTAGTAGAGGGGCCAAAATGGTAAATCCTGCAAGTGATGCAACACACAGTATAAGCATCCCTTCCCATTCGCTATTGGAGCCATTCCGGGCAATGATGGCAACATACAGAAGGCACTGTTTGGTTCAGCAAGAACCTGCACATTGCTGTTGCTGCCCAGATTGGCTCCAATGATGAGTGAGAACAGCTTCTAACATGGGGCATTGCAGCACCTGCAGTACTTACTATTTCCTCCCTCTAGCTATGCTGCTGACCAGCAGCTTCCCAAAATTTCAGCATGTTTACACTGAATCTGCTGGTGTGCCTCTCAGCTCTTAACATTTTGGGAAGCAAAAATCAACCATTCCTAGTGTCAGGCTTTATGGTTTGAAAGCAAGCAAGTGATTGAGTGAATTGGGTAGCCCAAAAGCAGCCAGGCAAGAGTGAACAGCACTGTATGACCAGGTAGAAGCCTATTGGCCCATTGTGTCACCTGATTCCTGTTAAGTCGGAACTGCAGTGCCTGCACGCCTTTGGTCACCTCCAGTATCGACTTTGCTCCATGTCTGAAGGCAGATCAGCAATCCCCACCCCACTCTGGCAACTGTGCTGTCATGGTAAAGAAAGTAAAGCCCCAGGTTTGTGCTGCGGGTTTTGCAGTTTGAGGGCCCCTGTGCCTTAGCTTCAGTAGTCCCTTTCACAACAGTATTAAATTCTAAGCATCTCATCTCTATCCTTGCTGTAAATCCTCAACACCCAATTCAGAATGCAGCACACATCTATACTATTAACAATGCAGAATAGCTTGAAGTGGAATGATCTGTTTCTATTTCGATGCAGGGGCAATCTGCCTACCACCGCCAAGAAGAGCAATCTCCTGGCTCTGGCAATACTCATCTGAGGACTCACCATATAATCTAATTGAACTATTGATTCCAGAGCTGGGGCTTCAATTTAAAATTCCAAAAAGGAGGGCGAGGGGAGAGAGAGGCGAGAGACTTTTGTGCAATAAAAAATGCAGCTGATTATACTTTGACTCCTTCGTGCACTTACAGTGCAAGGCAGTGCATGCCTACTCAGAAGTAAGTCCCAGTGAGTTGAATTGGACTTACTCCTGGGTAAGTGTGTGTAGTAAGCACCACTGACTTACTTCAGAGTAGACATGCCTAGGCTTGTGCGGCTACTTCGATTTCCATACAGGCATCAAGCAAAAAAATCAAATTGCAGAAAAGAAAAAAATGTTGGTCTCATTTTGCTTGTAAAAAAAGGTGGTTGTAAAAAAAGAAACTATTTCCAAAACACATCATTTGCTTCCAGGTGATGTTGTACCATTTGATTTACCTTTTGAATCTACTAATCCCCGTTTTTTTCAGTTCATTAATTGAGCAGAACCACTTTTCATAGGCAAGAATCGTTTTAATAGGCAGAGCTTCCAGTGAAGGGCACCTTTGCCCTTTTTGAGACACTAATTTAGTTCTGGTTTGTAGTAACAGGGAATTTTAAAAAAAAAATTGAAGATGGCAATTCAAATGAGTTGTAGCTTTTTGCCCCAGTCCGAACAAAGGCTTTCCCTGGCAGGGTGTGTGTTTCACCAACAGATGTGCTGCCACTGTGTGCAACAAAGCCACCAATGCACACAGTGGCATTCATAGAGGAGGGGGCAAAATGCTACATTTTTCCAGAGCCTGAACTCCCATGTAAAGTGGCCCCTCCCCATCAGAGCCATTCACAGCAACATGGAGGAGACACCTCACTTTGCTCTCATTGCTCTAAATGGCTCTGAAAGTGAGGGGAGGGGCAGCTTTACACAGGAGTTCAGGCTCTGGAAAACATCATCCCCCCCCCCTGAGCCACCCCTGAGTGGCTGACTACATGCCTGGGCCACAGGAGAGGCCTATCCCTGTTCTCTCTCCTCTCCCCTCCCCCTTACTCTCCTCAGTTTGGAACCATCAAAAGTTCCCTTCCCATGAGGAGACCTCCACAGCTGCCCCCTACCAGGATTCTGCATGTGGCTTGGCAGGGGAGGGTTTGGCTAGGCTTGAGCAGCTTGTACTGCATTACTTGAACTGCATTACTTGAACTGCAAGTAATTGTGCACATCCAGCAATTGCTGACAAAGAGAACAAAGTTTTTTAAAAAAAATAAATTTAAAGTTTGATCAAGGAATTGTTCAAAAGCAGGTAATCAACTGACCACATTTTTTTAACACATTAACAGCAGCAGTTCCCAAACTGTCACAACTCCCTGGGGCATTGTGAGGCAAGTGGCGGGGTGTCACAAGCTGCCTGCTGCTCTGACGGGGAGAGTGTACCATGCCGCTCCACGCACTGATTGGAGGCTCAGTGTGGCAGGAAAAGCTCCAATGTGCAGTGGCATAGCATATGATCAAGCATGCAAGGGGGGGAGAGCAGAGTGTGGGCCCCTTAAATTCCCTCAAGCCCCGCCCTCTGCTCCCGCCAATCTCCTCCCTCAACAGGGAGGGGGAATCTCATGTGCTCAAGGATGTGACCAAACAAATTTTGATCCCTTGGGATATTTGGGATCGGACTACGTTCAGAACAGACTTCTAGAACCAAATGTGCTTAAGTAGGAGACTACATGTACACACACACACACACACACACACACACACATTATTTGGCTTGAGCTGTACTAATCAGAACAATTCCATTTTTCATTCCGTGTCTATTATTTCTCTAAGGAAGGGTTTCATTCGGCGTCAAAACACTTGTGGTGTTTCAGTTTCTTTCTCATTAGCAAAAGCAAAAACATAAACCAGAAATATGCTGTCTGAAAGAGGAAAAGGAAAAAAAAAAAGCCTTTTGTTGTTGCACATGATCACCCACCGGAATGCAGGCCTGAGGAGGGGGGGGTGCAGCCGGTACATTGTTCCGGGGCCCATGGAGCTCAAGGGGGGCCCATGAAGGGGAAAATTTTTAAAATTTTTTTTACAAAACCAAATTTTTAAAAAGAAAAACAATATTGGATATATACTTCATACTCTAAACATTGTGTGTATAGCAAGACCGCCTTGCAGCCTTGTTTGACATAACCCTTATTAATCTGAACACTCAGTGAACAGTTATTTATGTAATTTATTGAATTTTAATTTCATTACTTTTAAGTTTGCAAGTTTAGTTTCATTTTGTTTATGAATACATTTTATATTTCATTTCAGTTTATGAATGGTTATGAAATGTCATCTCAAAAATCTGGAGCTCAAAAACACAAGGAAAAACAGAAACGTGATGAGATTAATAAAAAGGGGCGACAAATGCTTTTTCAATTTGGTGTTAAATGCAAAACAAGCGAAACTAACCAAAATGAAACTTTAAATGCAGAAGAATGTGAGACAAGTGCAGAACTGAAACAAAGGTCAGAATCTCATGAGGCCAGTTTGGATTTTCAAGAAACATCAAATCAAGTAAATTCTCAATTTAAGGATTTAGAGAAACAATTGAATGTCAGTGATGAGAGTACTTCACTGTCTACAGAATCTGGGAATGGCGGACACAGTGAAGAGAAGAGTAGGTCAAATACTGGAATTGATATTGGACTTCTTATAACAGAGGTGCCTTCTCAATTGGATATAGAAAACTATATTCTTAAAGGTCATACTGGCTTTCCTAAAACATTTCCCAAAGATATAGATAACCAGGTTTTTCCCAAAAGTATTCTAACATTTCAAAGTTTAAATGGTGAAAAGCATGACCGAGATTGGCTTGTCTGGAGTGAAGTTAAACAAGCATTATTTTGCCTTCCTTGTCGATTATTTTGGAACAAGATTTGTTGCAGCATTAGCTCAGCATCTAAGCCTATGCTTGCATCAACAAAAGGATGATCAGCAGCTAAAAAGTGGCAAAAATTATGTATTCACATCCCAGAACATGAGAGAAGCAATAGTCATAGGCTTGGCGAGAACTAGAACTATCTGGCTTGGCTACTAGAAAGCCAATAGATAGAACTAGAAAGACACCTGTCATCTGCCATAACATACTTCGGAACTGTACAAACTGTTTACAACTTGTTTAGTTCTAGTCCACAGCAATGGGAAATCTTGCAGAAGTGTATTGGCTGTTCTCTTCATGGCATGTCTAACACACGATGGTCAGACTGTGTTGAAAGTATAAAGCCCTTTGTAGCCCACCTGCCAGGCATCAAATTAGCATTAGAAAACCTCTTGGAGTTGAACCTAGCTGCCAAAACAAGAACAGAGATTAATGGAGCTTTGTCTTACATCACATCCTTCATTTGTGTGATAATGTCTGTTGTATGGTACAGAGTATTAGTTCCAGTTGGTATCTGTAACAAGGTTATTCAGTCCAGAAATGCAACGCTGGATGTCGAAATGTCCAATTTAAAAAGCTTGATTTCAGAACTGACAAATCTTCGGACCAGCTGGAAAAGTATGTGGAGCGAAGCTAAGCATGTTGCTTCTAATTTTTGCATAGAAGTGAAACTCTCTGGAACTCGGGGTGAAGCAAAACGCAAAAGAAAGAGGTTCCATGATGGAGGTGCTACAGAAGAAGCAGATTTGTCAAAACAAGATGAAATGGATGAATCCCCTGAGGAAGCTTATTTCAGAAAGTCTGTCTTCTATGTAATATTGGATAATGTTATTGGTGGACTGACTGTTCGTTTCAATGCTGCAGTGAACATTTCTGAGAAGTTCAGCTTCCTCTGGAAGTACCTATACTATCAATTCCTCAAGATGAACTGAAAGAAAAGTCAAAATTACTGGCAGATCAATATCCCGCTGATATCAATGAAGATCTTGTAATGGAGTTAAGTCATTTGCCATCTGTTCATCAAGCAAATTTTGGAGAGGGCCAACTGAGTCCATTGGAGCTACTGAATTGCTTGAAAGGATACAAGCTGGAAGGACTCTTTCCAAATATACTGTATGTGTCTGCCTCCGTATTCTGCTAACAATTCCTGCCACTGTCGCCTCTGCAGAGTGCTCATTCAGCAAACCAAAGCTGATAAAAAATTATCTAGGATCGACTATGTCACAGAGGCGACTGGTAGATTTGGCAAGACTCAGTACTGAGTCTGATCTTGCAAAAATGATTGATTTTGATTATGTGATTCGCAATTTTGCCAGGAAAAAGGCTAGGAAGCACCTTTGTTTAGCAGAATATAAATGCCATTACATCTCAACTATAATAACTGTTAGGAGCTTGTAATCAATCTAGTATTAAATTTATTGCTTATGTATATTGTTTCATTATTGTTTATATACTAATGTGTATTATTGTTTTTATTATCTTTTACAGAAGTACCTGTCCTCTTTTTAATATATTTGTAAGTATGTTTGAATGTAATTAACAAATGTACAATTATGACATTATTGATTTATGTGTCCATGTGTAGGTGAGGGGGGGGCATATTAGTCTTGTTCCAGCACTTAATAATCCTCTCGGCGGCCCTGCCAGAATGTCACTCTGACAAGCCGCATTGAAGAGAATAGGTGCGCAACTATGCTGTCTTGCCACTCCTTATGGCTCAAATGGAGTTTCTTCATGAGAATTCTTGCAAGATCAAGTGAAGGAAGTCATTTTCTCCCAATTAAAACAGCATGCAGGGAGGCACACTCAGTACTGGAGCTATAGTAGGAAGAAAATACTAAAGCCCTTCCACCCATCTTCACGTTCATCCCCATCCCCATATCCTGTTTTGAAAAACAAGAAACATAACACCAAGGCACTGTTTACTGTACAGAAGATTTAGTCGAGAGGCTTAATGCCTCCATTTGCCTGAAGATAAGAGCTGAAGATCTGAAGGTCACCAGTTCGGGACTACCGGAAGTCTCTGTGAGCGAAAGACCTTGTAATAGCGACTGATTAACAGCTGAGCTGTCTCCGGCAGCCTTGTGTGAGGGGGAGTTGTGCCAAAGTCAGCTGCTTCTCTGGTGGGAGCAGGGAAGCCGCTTATCAGCCAGCAAGAAGACAAACGGGTGGCCAGAAAGAAGGACTAAATTCAGAAAGATCCATCTGTATGTGTGTAGTTCTTGGAAGATAGAACATTTCTGTAAACATTGTAAAAGCCTTTGGGTTTCTGAATAAAGTCTGCCTATGTAAACTGCCTTCAGTTATAGTCATTAGAGAAATCTGGTGACCTAAGAAAGGCGGTATATAAATACAAGTGTTGTTGTTGTTGTTGTTGTTGTTGTTGTTGTTGTTGTTGTTGTTG
>JAJKFI010000056.1:6514553-6534422 GCA_029204185.1 Lerista edwardsae | reverse complement strand
CTCTCTCTCTCTCTCTCTCTCTCTCTCTCTCTCTCTCTCTCTCTCTCTCTCTGTGTGTGTGTGTGTGTGTGTGTGTGTGTGTGTGTGAACGTACTTAGAGTCTTGATTTTTCCCTCTCCTGGACTACACAAGACTTTTCTGGTTTACATTTAGTAATTTTTATTTAATAAGAGGAATTTAACCCAAAGTCTGCCTGGTATTTCATTTCATCATGAAGTAGACGTTCTTAAGGTCAGCCAGAAATTATCTCAGGTTTGTTTGTTTTTCCAGGTCATATAGTCCCACTCCGTTCTTCACTATTTTCAACTGTTTTCAACTGTTGTGCCTCACGGATTTGTCCACAGGTGTGCTGCAGGAATTTGGAGCAAACACTTCTAGGTTCTGTGGCTCCTGTTTTAACTTGGGGTTGGTTAGATGTAGACCCTGATCTGGCTCCCTCTGTGTGACAATTATGCCCATGTGTGTTTCACACTGGATGCTTTTGCCCATCTTTTTCATTATACAAAACAATCAATGGACAAAAAAGCACCTGTTAAAGTGGTGATCTCTTACATTTATTGGGGGGAGATCAACAGTCCGTCTTTACCCAGCATGACATCTTTTCCAGTGGCTGTTGCTGGTGCCTTTTCTTGTTCTTTTTCTTTTTTAAGTGTATGAGACCCTTGGGTAATTACTAGCAAACCAGCCCTCCCCCACCCACTGTTAACTAACCATTGATCTATACCACACAGGTGTCAAACTTGTTTCATATAGTGGGGTGAACAGTATTCCTGCTGAGGGTCAGAAATGACATCATTATGCAGGAAGTGACATCATCAAGCCACCAATAAGATGAAATTTTATGATGGCCAGAAATAAACACTTGGTTCTCACATGTAAATTAATTAGCTGCAAATGACAGAAGAGCAAATGTACAAATATTGTTCATAATTTCAAGAGCCCAATTATGATGCTGGGAGGGCCCAAGTATAACAGGGGCTGGAGAAATTGCTTGAGTCTGGCCTGCAAACCTTCTGTTTGACACCCTTGACCTATACTGCATTCCTGTAGAGACCTATATTTTGTTGAATGGCACATTTAATTATCTGCAGATACTTTACTGGATGATGTTGATGTCTGTGGTATCCATTTGTCATTGATACATTTAATGACCAGACTAAACAGCAAAGGGACATATTTGCAAAGCTGATCAAATTCTTAGTTATCACAGGATATTCTCATGCTGTCTTAAAATCTGAATGCTCAACACATGGTGCTGTATGGCGCAAGAGTTGTGGATTATTCATTATCGTTACAAATGCTTGCTTACGGTCCGGAATAATAGAAAGAGCGAGAGATTATGTACTCGAAAGCCACCCCGAGGAGACAATGTATGTCGGAGAAACTGTTGCAGTAATGGAGAAATGTTTAAAGAACAATAGCCACCCAGAGGAGATAAAGCAGCAGATACAAGATTGCCCTTGACTCCAACAAAGAAAGAGAGATAAGGAACTGAAGGGAGGGGAAACCTCAAGCTATACACCAGAGTCATTTCAAATTGAAAAATCTGCTTGTAGATTATACCCTCTACACAAAGATGATTGCAAACTGCAGCATTACAGCTTAGTCCTTGTACTAATAACTCCATGTTATTGCCAGCTTTCCTTCTGATGTACGCTTACATGTTACAGGGCAGCCTCTTGTGCAAGAGATCTGGATCCACTGACCTGGAAGTTTCCGCCATAGCCATCTAGCATAAAGTTGTCTTTTTCCTACTACTTCGTTATGGGCATATCTAGTGATGTCCCTGGGGAACCTGTCTATCCTACCATTTGGGATTCTTTTCAGCTTGTAGAGCCTGAGGATGTGGACAGGATTCTCTGGAGTGTGAGACCTGCTGCTTGCCCGCTCGACCCTTGCCCGGCATGGCTAATTAGAGCTGCCCGGGGAGGGCTGGCCGAGTGGACGGGGAGGGTGGTGAATTCATCTCTGAGGGAGGGGGTGCTCCCGCCTGCTTTGAAGCAGGCGATGGTTCGCCCCCTCCTAAAGAAGCCCTCCCTGGATCCCACAAATTTAAACAACTTTCGGCCAGTCTCCAATATCCCATTTCTGGGCAAGGTGATTGAGCGAGTGGTGGTGTCCCAGCTTCAGAGGGTACTGGAAGAAATGGTTTATCTGGACCCATTCCAATCTGGCTTCAGGCCGGGGTTTGGGACGGAGACTGCCTTGGTCGCCTTGGTGGATGACCTTCGCCGGGGGACGGACAGGGGAAGTGCGACCCTGTTAGTCCTCCTGGACCTCTCAGCGGCTTTTGACACCATCGACCATGGTGTCCTTCTGGGTCGGCTGGCCGGGTTGGGGCTTGGAGGCACTGTTTTGAAGTGGTTCCGCTCCTTCCTGGCTGACAGATCCCAGAAGGTGGGCTGGGGGACGCTTGTTCGGCACCCCGACCTCTTAGGTTTGGGGTGCCCCAAGGTTCCATCTTATCCCCCATGCTGTTTAACATTTACATGAAACCGCTGGGAGAGGTCATCCGGGGGTTTGGAGTGGGGTGCCATCAATATGCTGATGACACCCAACTTTATCTCTCCTTTCCCCCTGATTCTGAGGAGGCGGTTGAGGTCCTGGATCGCTGTCTGGAGGTGGTTGGGGGCTGGATGTGGGCGAACAAGCTGAAATTAAATCTGGATAAGACAGAGGTGCTTTTGGTTCGGAAATCCACAGCTCGGGTATTGGACTATCGTCCTGCTCTGAATGGGGTTGCACTTCCTCTGAAGGAGCAGGTTCACAGCTTGGGGGTTCTCCTGGATCCACAGCTACACCTGGAGTCCCAGGTGGCGGTGGTGGCCAGGGGAGCCTTTGCTCAGCTTCGGCTGATTCGCCAGTTGCGGCCGTACCTGAGCTGTGCGGACCTGGCCACAGTGACCCATGCCCTAGTGACATCCAGATTATATTATTGCAATGCGCTCTACGTGGGGCTGCCTTTGAAGACGGTCCGGAAATTACAACTAGTACAGAACGCGGCGGCTCGGGTGGTTGCTGGGGCACATCGGTTTGACTCTGTCGAGCCGTTGCTTCGGCGACTACACTGGCTGCCGATTCTGTTCCGGGCCCAATTCAAGGTGCTAGTTTTGACTTTTAAAGCCCTGTATGGCTCAGGTCCAGGGTATTTGAGGGACCGCCTTCTTCCATATAATCCTACCCGTACTCTCAGATCATCTGGGGGGGCCCTTTTGACTGTGCCACCACCAGGAGAGGTAAGAGGGGTGGCGGCCAGGAAGAGGGCCTTCTCGGTGGTGGCCCCCCAACTTTGGAATACTCTCCCCTTCGAACTGAGAACTGCCCCCTCTTTGTTAACATTTCGGCGGGGGCTGAAGACCTTTTTATTTCAAAAAGCTTTTAACTGTTGACAGGCTATATCTCTTTACTTATGATCCACGGGGTTTGTTGTTTGCTGTTTTTTAAATATTTGTTTGTATTTTAACATTGTTTTAATTGTTTTTTAATGTAAACTTTGTTTTTTATTTTTTTTTATTGTAATGCCGCCTTGAGTGCCTTCGGGCAAAAAGGCGGGATATAAATTCAATAAATAAATAAATAAATAATACTAGCATGTGCTCTCTCTCTCTCTCTCTCTCCCTCTGTGTGTGTGTGTGTGTGTGTGTGTGTGTGTGTGTGTGTGTGATGTGCGGTCACTACAGGCAGGTGAGGTCGCAGAAGGACTCTGCAGGTCTCAGAAAGCTGCCCAGACCCATTTAAAGACCCATTTTCACCAAAAACCAGAGGTCACCTTTAATTGGCTCCAAAGATCATCCCAAGGGAAACAGACTCATCATAATCTCTGGGGAAATATGGCTAGGGCCCATCATTGTAGGGCCAGATACCTTTTCTAAACTGGTGAATGGGAGGGAAATACAAAATAATATTACTTTTTAAAAAGAATCTGGAGTAACAGTTGGATAGAGCACCGCAGGTTCTAGTATAGTAAGCTTTGAGGTAGCATTCTGATGGGAGGGTAATTTTTTTTTTTAAGAATTTATACCCCACCTTTCCCATGCTGAAGCAAATGCCCAAGGCAGCTTACATGGGCAGGCTAGTCTAAACTTTTTCAATGGGGTTTTTACAAATATACAATATTCTGTGATACACTGAATCCTCAGTCCCAGATGTAACCTTCACAGTGTGGTTCTTTCCTCTGGCTGTGTGACATCAAGTTTCAGCAGGTGATCTTAAGTCTAGCCAGGAAAGGTCCTCAAGGTTGGACTCCGTTCTTTTGCCGGCTGGCCTTCTCACAACATTGCCACACTGGCTAATCAGCTCCACAGTGACTCCATTCTGCTACAACAGGTACTGCAGCTTGTCACAGCCTGGCATTCTGTCTGCCATCCAAAAATAGACCACAGATTCTCCTGCTTAGCTTTAGGAAGTACCAGCAGCTCAACCATTAGTCCACACCTATCTGATTTTCTCAGATAGTTTTCTCAGACAGCAATCCAGAGGATTTTTTTCCCTTTCCCCATGTAGCGTGGCAGCAACCTCAAGCCCTAGGCTGGATAAGGAGCAGGCATGTTGGCCTGCCTCTTCCAGACCTCTTCCAGCCGGGGGTTTAGATTGCTCCATCTGTCAGATAGTTTCTGAGATTCTGAGATTTTTCTCAGTTTGTGTTTCCATCCCTTCCAGTTGGGGATATAAATTGGACTTTGCATAGTAGGCATGTAGGGTTTTGTAGGGACTGGTCCCACACTATACTTCAGGATCCTCCCTGAAATTCTAGTTTTATTTTCTTTTTTTAAAGTAAGCCACTAGCACCTTTCCTTATTGAAAAACAAGGACAACTGTGAAAGCAAGAGACCACACCAAACAGGTCATTCAAAGGACGCAACCCTTCCACACGTGCAAAGTTTGGACAGCATTTTGCCATCCAGGCTGCCTCCCTGCAGTTAAGGACATGTATGGACCATGAGTGTACGCATCCTTATACTCCGCATACCTGGCCTGAATTCTCTCAGGTGTGCGAGAGGGGTTTGCCTAAACTGCCCTTCTATATACAGTTCAAACACTATTCTCAGATTCAGGGCTGTGGATTTTTAATTGACTGTTGCTTTTATTGTTATTGGATGTTCAGCTCCCTGAATGCCTTTCTAAAGGGAGAATGAGGTAGAAAATCTTTCTAATAAACAAACAATAAAAATTTAATCCTCCCAAGTCATTCCAACCAACAGCCATTTTCAACCAGTGTACTGTAGCAAATTGTTCGTCTTTTTTCCTCCACTGGGTCTGCCAGACAATTCATTGCTATAGACAATTGCCCTAGAAACAGATCCACAGAACTCTGTTCTGGATCTGCAGAACTCTAGGATTTGCATCACCCAGTGTGGGAGGTCAGTGAGTCACCCCATGACAGACCTCCTTCCATGCCAGAACATACAAATTACAATATCATATGTACAACCTAAATGCAATGGCATTACGAGGATTGATTTATTTACATAAACATATAATAAAGGTCGCTCAACAAATCAGTGACCAACAAAAACCCAGTGGCCAACTTGATGACACAACTAAGAGTTCTAGTATTCGCTCTGATACATTAAAATGAGAGCTGAATCATACTAGTACCTTATTGGTTCCCTACTGTGTCTTAACAACACGTCATTGGCTCTCAGAACCAACAGTTTCATTGGTCAGTTCTGAGTTAAGAAAATCCACTTTTTGTTACAGAAGGCAGTTATGTTTTCCTTTTCTGTTTTTTTAAATGTTTTTTTTTAACTACAGATATTTCAACATGGTTTGTTTCATAGCATTCTGCTGTAAATTATGCTTTGAATGATATATAACATGAGGTATTTTCAAAAATACCAAAATTTTAAATTTTGGGCAGTAGTGGTGTCGCCCTCCCCTGTGTGCATCACCTGGTGTGGCCTGCACTCCCCTAGCGATGCCACTGGACAAGCTATGTTATATGGCTGTGGCTCTGAAATGTGCGGCATGGCTCCCTGGGGAGCAGTGGAAACCTGCTAGAGAAGCCACAGAATCCCCTGAAAAACCCACCACCCTATAAAATATATAGGATTGTAGCCTTAATGGGGAGCCGCAATCAACGGTCCAGTAGGTCAAGGGAGTCATCTGTCAAAAAGGTTTGGGAACCACTGTTTTAGGGGAGGCACAGTTGTCTCTAATCAGTGTCTCCCCCTACTTTCTGCTGATTACTTTTGGTAAAACAAGATGTCACCATGTTTAGTTTTTCCACCCCAACTCTAGTTTATCAGCTGTCATTACAACCAAACACAATGGAATCACATTATGCATCCCTTTAAATGTTACTCGGGAGATTCTCCTTTAAATCAGCACACAATATTCATAGCTTCAGCAATATAGACCGCAGGTTGGAGGTGCACACTGCAAGGGCCGTTTCCTGCAGCTCGAGTGAGATTTGCCAAACTTGGGTACGTTCCTGAGTCCGGAGAATTAGAGCCATTCATCATTGTTCTTGCGACTCGCTTGGAATGCACAAACTGAAACAACCTATTCCACATTCACAGTGGCATTTGGCTTTGAGCAGACATTCTTCGGCTCTGCAGATTGTGGCAACCTCTTAGTGCAAAGCTTCGTCAGTCCCCCAAATGATATATGCAGAATCAACTCTAAACGCCACTGTTAATATATTTGCATCATATTTGCTAAAATACTGTATTTGTATCATATTGCATCCTATTCTATTAAATGAAATTCTGATTCACTTTTGTATACATTTCCAAACCAAAAGTCCCCCCCCCCCAAAGTGATCAGAAATATGTGCCGCATCACAGGCTTGTCTTTTGAAACAAATAAATAGTGGGACAGGCTATCAATATTCTGGTGTAGTAAGAAAGATTTCCTTCTCCAATGACAATCAGCTCTGCATAATTAAAATAGCTTAGAGTGCTGAACTAATTTTCAGATTGGAGGTTTCTTCCGGTAGCAGTTCTTTACGTACAAAGTTTCGACTGCGACTGAATTTAATTGTGAGCCTAATTACAATTTTAATGAATATCTTCAGCACTGCATGTAAAAATCACACTCCGCCGCGATGCTGTTAACAGAAGCAAAAGTGCATTCTGGTTGAAAATACAGATCTCCTCTTCCTCCCCCCACACAAGTTGGTTATGAAACTCAAGATATATATAGGTGCAGTAATTTGTTCTAGCTTTGTGAACATGGCCAAAGTTCAGATTTATACATCCCTTGATATGTTTATTGGCTAGTAGCAAGGTGCTTGTTAAATTTATTTGCATGAGTGCAAATGTGTTGCGTGTGATCAATATTTATCATGTTTATACACTGCCTTTCGGCCAAAACGGGCTTCCAAAATGGCTTGCAACAATTAAAATCCATCATAAGCAACAATTAAAATCTATCGCAATAAAATGTTATAGATACATGGAGTGGTAGAAAAATGGAGACCACAGAGATTATTGCAGCTCAAAGGTCTCACTTGATTATTTGTTTCTTGCATTCTGCCCTGCCTTAAGCTACTTGGCTTGTTCATTCTTCCTTGTGCCATTGTTAATTAAAACCAAGTGGCAGAGAAGGAATAAGGTGGGAATGTGGCAGTGACTGGAGATGCTTAAAAAGATGGAGCACTCTCGGACCCTCATCCTTTCCCCTGCCACCAGCACTGATGCAGCCACTCCAAAAAAGGGTGATGGGGGTGTGTGCAATTGAACAACCTGCAAGAGGTAAGTAAAAACATTTTGTTTTTACTACCTCCTAGTAGGCTGCCTGATTGCAAAGCGGCCTCCTCTGACAAATGCCACCTATTTTTGGTAGCAAATATCTTAGGACAGAAAAGTGGTAGAGAAGGAATACGGTGCACATGCACTATTGCCACTAGATCCACCTCCTGCCTCTTCCCTGCCCTAGATCCTCCCCCTCTCTACTCAGAAATGCCCCAATTCCTTTCACTCACTGAAGGCTGTAGCTAAGTTTCAAGGAATGAAATGCAATTGTCATGATCAAATATTGAAATCTAACATTGAAATGCCTGTGTTCATGTCTTCCGATTTTGGCCTGATTGAAAATGAATTTCAAAAGCATACCCCATTCAACAGGACTAAAAGATATATGAGGTAAGACTGAAATGGAAGATTTAAAAAAGAACACAACCAGCAAACACTTTGGAAGCTCCAAAAAGGAAAAACACAATCATTTGGGGAGGGGCATTCGTTTTCTAGTTCCAAGTCCATCAATTAAATAGTAAGACTTTTCAGTCCCTGAGTGGACCTGAACATCTGTGTCCAAAAGAAATGGGCTGCCATTCTGCTAGGATACACAACATTGTGTTCACTGTGGGAAGCAGGCTGAAATAGCCCTCCTTCACCCATTTTTGTCATCCACATGGACTGGAACTGAAATGTGCTGCAGTAACTTTTCTCCGCATTTGGTTTGGATTGGCTTGCACTTTTTACTTTTGTTCATAATGTAATGTTAATTTTTTTTTTCTTGAGCTGCAGATGGATTCAGATGGATGCTTGTTTGCAACCCAGGCATGTATATGTGACCATAGGTCTGGTTGGCAGGCTATCAGACCTTGCTAACCCTTTTCACAGCAGATTCCAGGAACTTTGATTTGGAAACCTCAACTGATTCCCTCTGAAAGAACTTCTCATGTATCCAGTGACGTCATCCGAGCGCGCGAAGTACCGGAACGCTCGGATGATTGACAGCCCTCCG
This sequence comes from Lerista edwardsae, assembly GCA_029204185.1. NCBI lineage: Eukaryota > Metazoa > Chordata > Lepidosauria > Squamata > Scincidae > Lerista > Lerista edwardsae. The sequence goes on along the minus strand of JAJKFI010000056.1, from coordinate 6,525,731 downwards.
CCCGTATGGCGGAGGGCTGCCACGCCTTCCCAAGCCTCACTGCGCCGGAATTGCTCCATTTTAGAGCAATTCTGGACGCAAGGGACGGCGGGCGGGCCCAGCAGCAGCTCGCCCGTCCTCCGGAGAGGCAGTGCGGCCCGGACCCTCCGTGGAACTAGCGGAACGGAGTCCCGGGACGTTCCGCCTGGATGACGCCTCTGCATGTATCCCAGATCTTTTCAGAAGGAAAAAACTGGACGAGGGGTTGTACTTATATTTGAAGGGAGTGTCCACAAGGTCATATACAATGCCTGTGAAAATAATACAACAGTCATGATAGGATACGTCTAACCTGCATACCAAAGAGTGTTCAGGAACTTGTGTTAGTAGAATATCATATTTTTTAACCATCAAGATGCAGTCCTTTACACATCTACTTATAAGTACCATTGAAGCATAAGTCTCAATCAATGAGACTGTCCTGCTCTTTCTGGACTATGTGAAAGTCTTCTAGGACCTAATATAATGGATTGCGCAATGGATGCTACCTTGGGAGCCAAACTAGAAAAAAAGGAGCTGTCGGACACTGGTTCTCCAATGTTTTACCACCAGACTCACTTTTTAGAATGACGGGAACCACTGGAAGTGATGTCATTAACCTGTAAGTGATGCAATAGCCAGAAGCAACATAATCAAGAAGAAAAAATTTTAATACCTCCATTCAACAAAATCAAATCAAATTAAGTAAATTAAAAGTTTACAAGAAGTATATGTTTAAACAACCTTCTAACCCTCCCAAGCAGTTGTTGATCTGTTTTTTTTTTAAACAATTTCCCCAAATATCCCAAAGGCTGCAATCTTATCCACATTTACGCAGGAGTAAGCCCCAAAGACAGTCATTGTTGAAAAAATATACATAGTAGCCTATTTAAAGTTCTGTAACATTTCCCCAAATGCAGTCACATACCATGGTAAGCATAAAGTCTAATATATTAAAAATAAACTACATATTGAAATGAATGTGGACCCATCTGAAATTGACTCATGACCCACCTAGTGGGTCCCGACCCACCATTTGAGAAACATTTATCTAGGATTCCTAGCTTTGGAACCAACCTTCTTTACAGCTCTTCCTGCATCAGCAGAAATTAGCTGTTGATAATGCCATGAAATGTCTAAGCAGCTGATTGCTAAACAGCAAACCTCTCTTAATATAAAGGCAGAGGAGCAAGCCAGGCTGGTTTTGTCCTGGCCAGCTGGCAAACCAACTTGTTTCTAATCGCAGACTAAACCCAATAGGTATTCATGGCAGATGCTCAGCCGCAATGCATACAGCAATTGCAATTGATGTCTGCACACCCGGAGGAAGCAGATGGAATCTGCTATGCTGGCTAGATGAAATTACCATGTTTGAAGATGGTCAGCTCCAGAGTGCCAAATGTCAGAAAGAACTAACAGAAGGGGACTGTTTCATTCACGCCCTACTTGGAAGCTTCCCAGAGGCACCTGGCTGACCACTGTTGGAACAGAACACTGGGCTCCATCCACAGACCTTTGGTCTGACCTAGCCGGGTCCTTTGTCTACATAGCATTGCAACCAACGCAAAATGTAGGTTTTGAAGGGGGGCTCCTGTGCCATTAAAAGATTGCAGTGGGACTTTTGGGAGGTGCAGCTTGTTATACACGGGTGACAAAAGCTGTGTCTGCTAAATTCCCCTGAGAGTTGTAGGAGCCCTACAAAAAGAGCATAAGAAGAGCCCTGCTGGATCAGGCCAAAAGCCCATCTAGTCCAGTTTCCTGTTGCCACCAGATGCCTCAGGGAGCACACAAGACAAGATACCAGCATCCTGTTGCCACTCCCTTGCACCTGCCATTCTGAGGATCGCCTACCGTACTTCTAAAATAAGGAGGTGCACCACCCATCATAGCCTGTAGCCTGCGATGGACTTTCCCTCTAGAATTCTGTCCAATCCTCTTTTAAAAGCACCCAGGCCGGATGCCATCACCACCTCCTATGGCAAGACGTTCTACAGATTAATTAACACACTGGGTAAAAAAAAGTATATTTTCTTTTATCTAGTCTAACTCCCAACACTCAATTTTAGTGGATGTTCCCTGGTTCTGTTGTTGTGAGAGAGGGAAAAGAATATCCCTGTATCCACTCTATCCATCCCCTGCATAATTTTGTACAGCTCCATCATGTCCTACTTTTTTCTAGACTGAAAAGCCCCAAACATTGTACAACAGAAGCAGCTTTTACACAATGGAACATCTCATGCCGGGCCAGCCATAAGCCAATGTGACCAATGTCATCACATTGGGCCCCACACTTTGGGGGCCCCCGCAACAGTATAACAGCTGCTGCAGCTGGGCTGTAGGTCAGTGGGGTGAGCAGAGCAGCTTTACCTTGGGCCCTCCCACCAGCCCCTGCCTTTTGAACTGCCTAAAATAAGACTCGTGGAAGCAGTTGGTAGTGATGTCACCATATCACCAACGATTTCCTGGTGCCACGTGTTGCACTATAAGCCCTTTTCTTGGTGAGTGGGGGGCCCGCGGGAATGCCTCGCATTGGGCCCTGCTGCTCCTGGACCCAGCCCTGATCCCATGAAGTGCACGTGAAGTTCCTGAACTCATGGGAATCCGAGAATGATGGGACAGAATCTGCAGCTAACTTTGGATGCTATATAAGGTATATTAGTCCAGTCAATTTAGGGGTACAAACCCCCTAACCTGCAAACAATTAGAATAAAAGGTCTGACAACTGATCCTGTCAGTACTAGGTGTACAGACTGACAGACTGAAAAAAGGGCCCGCCCAATCCCACCACCAGAAGTGGGTTTTCTCCAAGATGGCAGCCGCAAGCCATGAAAATGGTTCAAAATCATGTTCCTGTGTTATTTTTAAGCTTAGAAAAAGTCCAGCAACTGGCCTGTCAACTGTTCTTGTCAGTACCAGGTGTACTGATTGACAGGATAAAAATCTATCAAAATCCCACAACCTGGAAGTGGGTTTTGTCCAAGGTTCTGTTGTCCAGATCCTGTTTCACCCACAAGCGATGCACAGGTGTGCATATGATGTCACAGAAATGGCAAATATCATACAGTTTGAGCAACCCTAATCCAGAAATCCAAAATTTTTGGAGCACCAGCTTGACGCCACAGGTGGAAAATTCCACACCTGACCTCATATGACGAGTTCCAGTCAAAACACAGACATCAGTTTATTCAGTGTCTCCAAGGGGGAAAAAAAAAGTCCCTCCCAGCCCCCTTCAGCTGTGATTTATCTTTTCCATGCAAGCCCAGATTCCCTCATGCAAACATGCCCCAATGGCATGTATATGCAGATAGTCCAAAAATCTGGGGAAAAAAACAAAATCCAAAACACTTCTGGTCCCGAGCATTTTGGATAAGGAATACTCAACCTATATGGTTTTGATTTCATAATAGGCAGGAGCTATTGCGACTTGGTAATTATAGGGATTTTAAAAATCTTCTTTAATCTTGACAGGTGAAATAAAAGTCTGACAAATAAAAGTCTGCCTGGTGGTAAGGCCTGCCCGGGTGGGCGAGAGGCGGGAAGGGCCGGAACTGGGCAGTGGGAGGAGTGGAGCTGGGGTGGAACCTGTGGTGGCCTCCATCACAGGATCCTATCAGCCTGACACAGAGGCTCTCAAGTCTGCACCAGCAAAATAGCCCACCGCCAGTTAAATCGTGAAGCTCACTTAATCCTGAAGCTCAATGTTTTGCTACAATATTTAATATAAATCTAACTTTAAAAAGTAAAGGTTTCCCCACGACCGAATGGTCTAGTCATGACCAACTCTAGGGGGCGGTGCTCATCTCCGTTTCAAAGCCTGTAGAGCCAGCGTTTGTCCAAGGACAAGCTTCCGTGGTCATGTGGCCAGCATGACTCTACGCCGTAGCGCACGGAACACTGTTACCTTCCCACCGAAGTGGTCCCTATTATTCTACTTGCATTTAGGTGCTTTTGAACTGCTAGGTTGGCAGGAGCTGGGACAAGCAATGGGAGCTCACTCCGTCGTGCAGTCTTGAACTCCCAACCTTCCGGTCAGAAAGCCCAGCAGCAGCGGTTTAACCCGCTGCGCCACCACGTCCCTTTTAAATCTAAACTTACTGGGCTATAAATCTATCGGCCTTTCAATATTCATGATGGCAAGGGTGAAGCTTTTCCTATCACTTCACTCCATGACAAGAAAAGTTTTGCTTGCTGAATGTCGATGCATCAGGGCAGGGCAGTCCACCTTTTTCAGCCATCACCCAAACCAGGGGTCCTCAAACTATGGATCCGGCCCCCCAAGGTCATTTACCCGGCCCGCGTGAGGCCCTAGACCAGTGGTCGGGGAACAGGCTGTATCTCGGTAGCGCGACCGCCCATTACAGTGATGTTTTTTCCCCTTCGTTCCGCCCACTCGGCTCTGGTTTTTTTTTTTTGAACTGGGGCCTGCCTGGGCTCTGCCGCACCTGCGCATTGCAGCTGTTGCCTGCACGTTCTAAGAGCCAGGCAGGCAGGCAGCGACGACGACGAGGGAGAGCGGCAGTGGCAGCAGCAGCAAACAGCCATTGCCTGCACGAGTGAGACAGGCAGGCAGGCAGGCAGGCAGGAGTTTTGCGGAGCAGAGCAGCAGCCGCAGCCGCAGCCGCCACCACGTGCGTGAGAGACGATGGTGAGAGAGCGGTGTGTGGCTGGCTGTATGGTGGGGATGACTGCAGGGAGGGAGGGCGCCCCGTCGTGCAGGCTGGCGGGCTGGCAGGCAAAAGACGGGGGGTGGGCTGAGCCGGGCAACGGCTGCCTCAGCGGACCCAGTGCCCCTCCAGCCAGGCTGCTCTGAAGGCACCCGGGAGATGGAGCCTGAGGCTCAGCCACTCACCCCTTTCTCACCGTTTCTCACACACGTGGTGGCTGCTTCTTCCCAGTGTCTCCTTTAAAAATCCAGGAAACCCGTTCAGACCTCCCTCCCTCCCTCCCTCCCTAAAATCTCCTTTAAAAATCCAGCATCTCCTTTAAAAATCCAGGAAACCCGTTCAGACCTCCTCCCTCCCTAAACTCTTTAGCGTCCCGCGGCTGTGTAAGTCAGAAGAAAATGCTGTGGAAAGTTGTTTTTATCCTCCTCCTCCCCTTCTCTCCACCCCACTCTCAAAGCCCCTCCCCCGGTGGAAGCCCCCTCACCCCCCCCACCCCTTCCCTCACCCCACACACCTTCTTTGCTGGCTTCCCTCCTCCAGTGAGTGCCTTCTCTCCTCCCCCTCTTCTCTGCCCTTCCCCAAGTGTTGTTTTCTCCCCATGGTTTGCTCCACTGTTGCCCTCTCCCCAGTTTTGTTCCCTTACCACTGATCTCTGTATTTTTAAAAACTTCTGGGGCAGCTTGGACAAGCTAGTGGTGGAGCAGGGTGAAATGATGTCTGTGGTCCCATGGCTGCTGTTCATGGTGAGAACTTGTGGGCAGCTATGAAGGAGGCATAGTGATGTGGCCCAGAAAGCAGACTCCATAGCGGGGTTGTTGTTTTTTTGTACTAGAAATGAGATATGTGCAGTGTGCATAGGAATTTGTTCATATTTTTTTCAAACAATAGTCCGGCCCCCCCAACAGTCTGAGGGACAGTGAACTGGCCCGCTGTTTAAAAAGTCTGAGGACCCCTGACCCAAACCCTGATGAGATCCTATATCTGTAAGAATTTCAGAAACAAGTACTGGCAGGCCCCATATCCAGTATCCATAGATTCAGTTATCCTCAGGTCTGCAGATCAGGGGGCGTGCTGCGTGCTCCCGGTACACCCATTACATTACCTTTGTTGGTAATTACATTAGATTACTGTCTTGCTTAACTGAAGAATCAGATGTGCAGGCAACCAGACAATCAGGAGTTCCTGCTTCCTGTTAGTCTCTCTGTAACATGCAGGCTGATTGCCTGAACATTCAGCTCTTCAGTTAAGCAAGACTATGAAGAAGCACTCATGCTGCAAGCGCTTTTACAATTAAAACAAAGGTACTGCACTAAGGGCATTGGAGAGGTATGCCAGGGCTACTGTCAATACAGGTGACCCCCTTGTGTCTATGGTTTCTTTATCCATGGGGAGGGGGAACAGAGCCAAAATTCTCACTTCTTTGGGTGAAGTTCTTCACAGACTTGTCAGTGCTTGTATCTGGCAACTCTAGGCCCCTGCCAAAAATAAGTTAAATAAAATTAATATAAATATTCAAAGCCATTCTAATCCTGTTCTCAGATACATATGATAAAAGAACAACAAAACATCAAGACAGTTCATGTTTCCTGGATTTGAAAGTTTTAAAGTAGATAGAATGAAAATCGTTTTTATTGAGCTCCGTAAAATTTCAATACTGATTGTAACGTATATCTTGGTTATGCTAATTAATGAATAGTAACTAAACTGCTGAGGAACTGGGCTTTGCTCTAGCACTTCAGCCCTTGCAACTCATATCTTACTTAACCTAAATGTCAACAGTATTGTTTAGGAAAAAAACTCCATGTTAAAAAATACAATAACTTTTAAAACACTAGATTAAACTAATCAGAGAAAAAGCGAACTACTGTACAAGATTCAAATTCAGAAGGGATATATATGAATTAGCTCTTCTAGTGGTAGTTTGTCACTCAAATAAGTCATGTTTGGAGATGCTGGGTCTTTAACCTCAGCATAATTGGCAGAAGTTCAACAGGTGAAGCATTTCTCAACTCATGGATTAAATATAGCCATTGGGAAAAGCTTGTTGTAATTGCCTCGTTGAGAATTGCCCATTTTAATAAAAGATTTATTTGGAATTTTTGCCCATAGTGTGTTTTTCAGTTTTGACCGTCACTTGCCAGTTAGAATAAATGTTTCAAAATATTATAAGACACCTATTTAATACTATATAAAATAGCTCTGCCAGCAAAGGAAGAGGGCTAATCAATTCATTATGACAGACAGTTGCCCTAGAAAAAGAACTGCCAAGCCTTGAAAAGATTTTTGGCCATTTTCAATAGTTGTGCTCAAACTCCCACAGCACACCTGCTGGACTTGGCATATGGCATGCCAATGTGCCATGGCACACTGGTATAAAATGACTCATTTACTGCCTAATCCTGAACGCGGCGGCACCCAGGACTGCAGCAGTGGATCCTGAGGCCATTAGGATACCACCAGAGGCCTCCTCGGGGAAGGGAGCATTTGCAATGGGTCTCCTTGGCTCTGCGCCCCTGTTTGAATGGGTGCAGAGTCAAGAAGGCCCACATTGGGCTACCTAGCTTGGGAGGGGACTTGGGATTCAGCAGCAGAGGCTACAGCTGCCTCTGATCCCTTCCGAGCCTGATACTCCCAGCTGCGGCATTCAACCGGTACGCTGGGCGGGAGGAACAGGTGAGTGGCAGCTCGCCCGTAGCTTTCCACTCCGTTTCACCGTCTTCACCGCGAATCGGAGCGGAAAGCTACGGGCAAGCTACTGCTCACCCATTCCTCCTGCCCAGCGTACCGGCTGAATGCCGCCGCTGGATCCTCCCCTCTCTCCGCCCCATTCTGCCTACTCCCCGCCTCCCTGAAATATCTTACCACTGGCTGATTCTGGATGACCAACTGCCTGACCAACTGCCAGCCTTCCACGCAGTGCTGAGGCCCAGCGCCAACACTCCTCCCCTGATGCTCTAAACATGCTTTACATGCTTTATGGCACAATTACAGTCCCTAACACCAGGGCTGGGCTCCAGCCCTGGCGCTCCTAGACCCTAGGATTGGGCCCGTCATGATCGTTAGAGGGCTGGTTTAAGGACTACAACATGAGAATCCATGTGAAGTACTCTGAGCCCTCAAAAGTACTCCACAAATATGAAGTATTACATTTATATAAATCTACTCGGGCAGAAAAGTGTTTTTAGCTTACAGTAGTAAAACCCTTCAATCCTTTCTATGTATAAACTGAAGCTTCAGTTTCAATGTATAGCCAGACACAGCAGGGCGAACTCTTAGTTCCTTTGATAGATTCCTATTTTATCAGGAGAGTGAGGACTTACTTTCTAAAGCTTGAAAGTAGTTTCTGAAGTAAGAACCAACATGGACTTGCATTTTGCCTTGCTACACAGCCAGGCCTCAGCCAACTCAAGAATCCCAGAAAAGAACAGCTTGACCTTTTATTTCGTGCCATAAAAGAGAGAATGAAATAAAAGACCCCCTCGGTGCTCTCACACCTGGTTGTACCTTTAATTATTGCCTCGCTGCACCTCAGGTGAGGAAGAGAAGAAAAACTTCTAACAAAGCCTCTTGCATCATTTCAGGCCGCTCTTATCAAACAAGTGAGCGCCTTTCTCTTTGGGCTAGGAACACAACATGTGACGTATAGCTATATGGGTCGAATTGGCATCATCCTTGCCATTTTTATTGCTTTTGCTCTGACATGAATCTAGAGTCTGTCCACAGCCCCAGGCTGGTTATTGGTAGTAGCCCCCATCTCAACAAAAGGGGCACTATGAATCCAGTTCCTAGCCCTCTGCCTCCTGAACAGATTACTAAGGCCAGTGGTTCCCAAATTGAGAGGCCCAAAGGGAGCCATAGCATACTGACAAAAGCATTGTGGGCATCTTCCTGGGCATCGTCATCTTGGATCTTGTGAGATCACATCTTGCATTATTTTCGTGAGATCCAAGATGGCAGCAACCAGGAAGAGTACACCATGGAAGGAAGGTGTCGTAGTGGCACCAGTAAGTCTGGAAACTATTGCAGATCTGTGTGGGCTTTATGCATGTGGTTTGGTTCTTCATCCAGCTTCTGAAATACACATCAGACTCCCATTAGCAGCCCAAGACATTTTGGTTTGTGAAACAAATGCCAAATTTCATTGTCCGGCTGCTCACATATTTATCCCGCCCCCATCCCATTATCTGTGATCCTGCAGTAGTGGCCCTGCCAATGGAGAGACATGTTTCCTCACATCTCAAGAGGAGGAGGAGGAAGATGACAAGGAAGAGAGAGCACCAAGGTTTAGCTAGAGCTACCTCTCCTCTGTGTTACTGTATGCCAGAAACAGGACTAGGAGTGAGCAAGCAGGCGAGCAAGCAGGCAAGACAGAGGGGAATTGGCCACCTCTTCATCTCACTGCATGGAAGACCCAGCCCTGGAGTTCCTGCTTTTGTGGCACATAGCCCTAGCTTATCTCTTTCAGCTTGATTTCCATGTTCTTATTTACTGTTCTGGTCAGAAGGCGATATTTATTCTGTGATTGGATAATTGATAGCAGCTTCTTGCTGTGTGCCCATGCAGTGAAATGACTATAATCTTTATTGGTTATTATTAATGCAGTGATCTTCTAGCCAGGAGTAGGTCATACCCATGCTGATTGTATTGTATTGTGTTTGATTGGATTCTGCAAATTTGTGCTCCACTTGCACACTTGTGACACACTGTTGACTTGAATTTCTTGACTGGCTGACCTTTTGATCTCACTCTGCAAGAAAAATCTTGTCTTTGGTGTACACACACACACACACACACACACACACACACACACACACACACACCCCTATTTAGGTTCATCCAGCGGTGTTATTCTGCCGGAACGCTGGGCAGGACATCCTGGTGATTGACAGCCCGCCCGTCGCGTTCCCCAGCGTTACGCCATTTGTGTAACCAATTACGCCACTTGCATACGTTACACAAACGGCGTAACGCTGGGGAACGCAATAGGTGGGCTGTCGATCATGCGGATGTCCCGCCCAGCGTTCCGGCAGAATAACACTGCTGGGTTCATCCATCTAACAAGTGGGCTGTGGGCCACAAATGTTGATGCCACCACTAAACAGTTGCCCTAAAAACAGCCCTGTCCTTGGGGGTCCAATCCTATTCAACTTCCCATCACCAATGCAGCCATATCAAAAGGATGTCACATCCTGCAGTGGGGCGGGGGAGCCATGGAGGCCTCTGCAAGGTAAGGGAACATTGTTCCCAGGGCTGGCTTTAAGTCAATGTGACCAATGTCATCACATCGGGCCCCATGCTTTGGGGCCCCCCGCCCCAGTGCAGTGAGCATATTGCTTGCTGCTGCAGTCAGGATCTCTTAGGATTGTATGTAGGTCAGTGAGGCAAGCAGAGCAGCTTTACCTTAGGCCCTCTCAGCTGCCCCAGCTTCTGAAGTGCCCAAAATGGGCCTCCTGGAAGCAATTGGCAGTGACGTCATCCTGTCACCACCAACTATTTTCAGGTGCCACATTTTGTGTATGGCACCACAAGTGCTCTTCTTGGTGAGTGGGGGGCCCTGTGGGGAGGGTGGGGGGCCGCCACAGGAATGCCCCGCATTCCTAGAGCCAGCCCTGATTGTTCCCTTACCTTGGGGCTGCATTGAGGCTGCTTCGGTACAGGAAAATTGGATAGGATTGGGCCCTGGACGTTTGTAGATTTTTTTTTTAATGCTTAGCATGCAACACATGATTACCCTACTACTAACTATGGCTGCAGAGTTTAACCATACTGTCCAGACAAATTTTCCACATCTCATATGAGGCTTGTACAGCATTTCAGGCTGCACTGGCTGCAATCCAACTGAAAATGAAACACATAGATTTCACCATTAATCTTGGATAAGTCTTCCTGTCTTCCTGTAATAACAAGTTGCTGGGCATAGTAAATACAAAGATCCCTCCATTTTTTTTATCACAAAGAACACAATAAACCTCTTGGAAGGAATTTCCCAAAAATTGCACATTTCACAATAGGAAGTTTTTCATCTGCTTGAAAACATTATTCAATAACTCAACGTCAAATTATTCCCAATGGCAACAAAAACATTACATCATTTGAAGTTATTATAATCATTGTCAAAATATTTTCCTATCTATCACATTTGCAACAGATGGATCAGAATGGCATTTGTGGATTTCTTTCCTTTTTATCACACAATTCTGTGCGGTTGGCTCAGAGGTAGTGAATAGTTCAAGGACACCAAGAAGCTTCATAGCTGAGTAGGGATGGAAGTTTGAACCTTTCCAGTTCAGCACTTCAGCCACTAGAACACCCTGGCCATCAACATATGACATGGTCTATAATGCTGCTTTTGCAGCTGGGGAGAATATCGTGTTATTCCCCCATCTGCTTCTCCTATGCAAGTTTTCTGTTTACAAGGGATGATGTCCAAAGTGGTTTACAGGCAAGATTAATAATAATAATAATAATAATAATAATAATAATAATAATAATAATA
>JAJKFI010000056.1:6502348-6512773 GCA_029204185.1 Lerista edwardsae | reverse complement strand
AGAGAGAGAGAGAGAGAGAGAGAGAGAGAGAGAGAGAGAGAGAGAGATTATTAACAAAGTATTAGCTAAAAGCAAAGAACAAATAGTGCAGCATTGTGTGGCTTCATATCAGATGCAGTTGTATGATCAAGATGAGGGAAAGTATGTTTACATTTAAATGCAAAGTATGCAAAGAAATAAATACTCAGCTTTGCTGCTGTTTATTATTTTATTTGTTTATAAAACTATTTACTCGCAGATTCCTGAGGTGACTAACAGGAACAAGGACATCTACTAACAAATACAGAATAGAAACCACAGCAACATTTAGAGCAAATAAAACTGAATGAATAGAAGAGATAATCAGCAACAGTATAAAAAAACCCCGAATTGCATTAGAAGCTCGTGAACATACAAATGCCTGCCTCCTAAAAAGCATGCTCGAGGGTGCTTGGCAAATGAATAAGGGGGTGGAAATTCCAGAGACATGGTGTCACAACTGAAAAAGTCCTGCTTGTTGGTGCTGCCCCCTGCAACTCAAAAGGTTGTAGGCAATTTGAGATAGCCTCCAACGATCTTGACACGCACTGTGGTGGATATGGGAGCTGATGGTTCTTCAAATCCCTCAATCCTCCAGACATCTACTAAAATGGACTGCTGGGTGATGCCTTTAAAAAGGGGATTAGACAGATTTATGGAGGAAAAGTCCATCACAAGTATTATCACAAGGCAACAACTCACAAGTATTATCACAGGTTACAAGACGTGATGGGTATGGGCAAACTTCTGGTTTTAGAAGTAGGCTACCACAGAATGCCAGATGCAGAGTAGCAGCAGGATATGATTATCTGGTTGTCTTGTGTGCTCCCTGAGGCATCTGGTGGGCCACGGTGAGATACAGGAAGCTGGACTAAATGGGCCTTGGCCTGATCCAGCAAGGCTGTTCTTATGTTAGTCCTGGTCATTGAGGGCTTTGTTTGTACATCAAATTCTCTGTCTCTAGGAAATATATGAAGAATATTTTGAGGCTAACCTGTGTCCCTCAAAGAAAAACACCAATCGTCTTGTGAGGGAGAGGAGGAAGGAGGGAAAGGAGAAGGAAAAACTGACAAGGCAACAACTCGCCATCAGTATCCTCATCTGCTGAAGCCTTTTTAAGCGTGAACAGCACCCTTCCCACCTTGTAGAGAAACTTCAGTTGTCCTGTGAGAAAGATAGATTATGATGATTATGTTGATGATGATGATGATGATGATTCCTCTCTCCTCCTAAGAGGAGCTGAGAAAGCCATATCCCTTCTAATATCCCCTCCTAATATTCTACTAATACGTAAGAAAAAATTATTGTAGGCTGCCTCGGCACCCAAACTGCAGCCTGTGTGCTTCATCTCACTGAAGTCAATGGGAACAACTGAGAACTAACCCTATTGCTACTGCAAAGGCAAGAGAAAATAACCTGCAGGTCTATACCAATGGGAAAAACACAGCTTATTTTATCAATGCATGTAAAATGAGGGAAGGGGGATACCTGCAAGGGAGAAGGATGTGTTTGCCAATTCAACATTATTTTTCTTGTACACTGCACACTCGTCAGGCCTCTCCTTCCAAAGATATTCCCTTAAAATATGGAGTGGTTGCAAAACATTTGATAACTAATGCAAACCTCTATTTGAACAGCAGTTATTTTGCAGAAAGCATCAGTATTGCCATTCCTTTCAAAATGGTTATTTGTTTTGGGGGTTTTTTTAATCTGTAAAAATAACCCTCAACTATAGCTTTAAAACTCTGTGATAGTTTTTGTTTTTCTCAATTGGTGGGATAGCATCAAAATAAATTCCACAAAGCGCTCACACTAATTTTCCTTTATCGCTAATGATGGAGCCATAACCCAGATTTTCTCTGGTTATTGCATTAGGCAGAAAGAGTTATGAAACTTCACGCCTTTCCACATTCTGTCGAGCTTGCAATCTTGGTTGAAGGGGAGAGCAAATTCTCAGGTGCTAAACGTCAAATTGCTGATTGGAACAGATGTTGGAGTGAGCTGAGTAAGCAGGACTTCCAAGGGTGGCACTCTGCCCCTCTCAGCTCCATTTTAGCTAGTCAGGGGCTAAATATTACACTTTTGAAAAATGGAATAGACTCTTCACTATTGCATTGCTGTTTTCATTTTTCTGAATGAGCATGAATCAGTAGCACAATCTAACTAGCTCTTCGTTGCATAGTAGATTGCTTATACGGGATTACGTTTTGGTTCTTTGGGAGTTTAGCTTTGTCATCGAGAAGATCAGATGGACAGGTTTCCCAATGACTATGATCATCCTATGCAATGCAATATGTGAGAAAGAATTGTGTGTGTGCGTGGGGGAGGGTCTGTAAGGCTCTCAATTCAAACAGATCAGGGAAGTCCAGCAATCTGGGCCAACGTCCCTAATGAAATGCCCATAGGTAGGCATAGGTGGGACGTGGTGGCGCAGCAGGTTAATCCGCTGCTGCTGGGCTTTCTGACCGGAAGGTTGGGAGTTCAAAACTGCGTGACGTTCAAGAGTGAGCTCCCGTTGCTTGTCCCAGCTCCTGCCGACCTAGCAATTCGAAAGCACCTAAAAATGCAAGTAGATAAATCCCACTTTGGTGGGAACGACCAGTGATGTCATTCAGGGGGAACGGACCAGAACGGGCGTTCCGGATCCTAACAGGCTCTGTGGCTGGTTCCGGGTTCCAGACAAGTGCCAATCAAAAGTGAGTTCCTGTTCCTAAATCATTTGAATGACACCACTGGGAACGACGTTCCGTGTGCTACGGCGTATAGTCATGCCGGCCACATGAGCACGGAAGCTTGTCCTCGGACAAAACACCGGCTCTACAGGCTTAGAAATGGAGATGAGCAGCGCCCCCTACAGTCGGTCACAACTAGACCATTCTGTCGTGGGGAAACCTTTACCTTTAGGCATAGGTGAATATTTTGTTTGTTTGTTTTTGTCGATTTCAGTATTTTCCAAAGTTAGAGGTACAGAAAGTGTTGTTATTGTTTTAATTCCGAAAGTGCCTTTTTATTCATTATAATCACTTTAAACATGTACTAGGTAGGTGATATGGGTAGTATAGTATCTGTATAGATGCAGCCACATGCAAAAAGAGGTGTTTGAGAGTATGTAGAGGTGACAGAGAATGGTGTTTTTTTCCTTTGCAGATATTTTTTTAAAAAGAGAAGTGCAGAAAGCAGTGTTTTAATTTCGTTATCACCGTAATTTTAAGCAGTGTTTTAATTAGCACTGGAAAAAAAAAAACCCACTTCCACCCATTGGTTTACCTGGAGGTCAGGGGACAAAAGAGGCCCCCTGGTCTCCCCCACCAAGATGCAGCTGCATTGGCAACACTGGCAGGGGAGAGGAGTGAGGTGTAAATCACTGCAACAGATTTATGCTTGCATTGCCGCTTCTTTTAACTTCCTGTATGGCCTGCATGTCATTTCATTTGCTATTATCAATGCCTGCGGCAAACATTTTCAAAAGGTCTGCTACGTTCCCTGATGAATTTGTTTGCTGCAGTGATGTGTTGGCCCATTAGCACTTTCCTTCACCTTTAACATAATTTATCCAAGAAAGTGGCAATATGCACCGTTGATCAGTCTTTCTGGTTTAATTTAGCAAGACAGGTCATAATGATTGCCTTCCTCGGCCAGTGATGCCAAAATGCTGTTTCCCCATATTTAATGTGACACAACTTGGATAGCTGTAATTACTATGACAAGATAAAGGGAATTAGTTAAAAGTTAATTAAAACCACATGATTCGCAACTCTGACACTGTGTGTAGTTAGTAAGTTTAATACTTTGTTTCTGGTTTATTGAAAGGAGAAAGGGTCTGTGTGAGTTTTCCCTGGCATTACAAGTACACCAATTAAGAAGGAAAATTAAAACACTGATTTGTGAATAGCCAGATAAGAAGCAAAACTAAAATTAGATATACGTTTTTGAGCGTGGACTGGTAATGAGTTTCTACAGGGATACCTGTTTGCTAAAACAAGGGTATAAGTGCTCAGACATGAAGGGTGAAGACATACAACACATGCTTAACAAGAATGCAGGCATGGTTGACAGGATCGAACTTAAGCCGATTGGACCATTGTATTGCGGAAGATTGCCCTGAGGAGGCAGTGGATGGTGCCAACAGTGGCCCTTGGTTCAGGAAAGCACAGGGTTAACACCAGGGAAGTAGCAGAGGCTGGGCTGCACAGCTGCAGCCACTTAGGCACTTGTAGCAGGGATATAAGGAGCACCTGGAGAAAGGAGAACCTGTGGGTTGTAGTTGTGGAGAGAGTGGTGGAAGGAGTGGAGATTTGCTGATGTATTGGACTGAACTACTGGCTTGACTAATTGACTGGACAACAGACTAGCTTATTGGACTGGCATGGTGAACTGATATATGGACTGACACATGGACTGACTTAGTGGCTTGACTGATTGACAAATGACTAAGGATTATTGGACTGAGGACTGGTGATTATTGAAGGACAACTACCCTGAAGCTGGAGGAGGAGACCCAGGGCCTACAGGCAAGCCATGGGGTGGGGGCTACCTCTCTGTGGGTTCTGGGATCCAGTAATTGGTACATATTGCCAGGACTGTCTGTATCTCAGTCCTGTCTGTATCTTAAGTAGCTTAAGCAGGCATAGCCTTTAGGAGGAAAGTTTGGAGCAAGAGCTTTGGCAAGACAACCGTTTGGTCCCAATTGGGACCTAAGGGGGCTCTGGGCAAGGGTAAAATAAAAAATATTTCTACTAATTCATTTCACAGTCACTAAAACAAGTGGTGTTGTAACAATTTACATTTTTAAGGCAATCTATGCATTTTGTTTGCTTCATTGTAGGCTTAGGTGTAAAAATTTTATCCTGCAATGTGCTTAGATCCATTTGGTCCATTAACTCACATGCACTTTTTAAGTGCATGTTTTTATAGCTTTCCGTTCTACCACAGAGATATAAAGGCTATAGTAAATGTTATTTACATCTCTAAGATTCTTCAGACCTTGGCTGTGAACCTGGGACCAGTAGTGTAGCTAGCTAGGAGGCAGGAGGTGGGGCACCCCAGGTGAACCCTCGGGGAGGTCACCAATAGGGACCAAAATTGTGAAAATCACAGTTTTAGGGAATAATACCATCCTTATTCTCCTGCCAACCTAGCAGTTCGAAAGCACCTAAAAATGCAAGTAGATAAATAGGGACCACTTCGGTGGGAAGGTAACGGCGTTCCGTGCGCTACAGCGTATAGTCATGCCGGCCACATGACCACAGAAGCTTGTCCTCGGACAAAATGCCAGCTCTACAGGCTTTGAAACGGAGATGAGCACCGCCCCCTACAGTCGGTCATGACTAGACCATTTGGTCGTGGGGAAATCTTTACCTTTACCTTTTACCATCCTTATATGCCATTTGATGTAGAATTTTACAAGGAATTCAACGGAAAAAATGGAGTGTAATATATTTATTTTATCAAAAGTTGTGGCCAAAAAACTAAAAACCGAAAATACTTCTTATGCAAAAAATTCAGTTTGTTAAAATTGTGGTTTGTAGGAATAATACCATCATATTATATGTCATTCGATACAGAATTTCTTGAGGAATTAAATGAAAGAAACTGGAGTGCAATGCCTTCATTCTATCAAATGTTATGGCCAAAAACCCCTAAAAACTGAAAATACAACTTCTGTAAAAATTGCAGTTTGCTAAAATTTCAGTTTTTAGGAATAATACCATCATGTTGTATATCATTTGATGTGGAATTGAATGAGGAATTCAGTGAAACAAACCGGAGTCTAATATCTTCATTCTATCACACGTTATGGCCATAAAAACCCAAAAAACAAAATGCATCTGTCTAATGCAACATTATGTATGATGGCTACATTGAAACTTCTGATGCATGACCAGTATGTCACTGAGGGGGGCAATCCCAAGCTCCCATTTGTGTTGATGCAATGTCTTACACGTAGCGCCAATGTGAGGGCCCCAAGTGGGCAGCGCCGGCCTGGGAGCACGAGTGCTGCACCTCCTCTGTGCCAGCTGAACCTGGCTGGTGCAGGGGTGTTCCAAGGCAGGCGGGAGTGTATGGGGAGGGCATTCCTGGGCTGGTAGTGGGCGTGCCAGCAGGCATGCCGGCCTAGGGTGGGGGACAGGGTTTGGAATAATAAGCATCCCCAGGCTGCGTGGCCCAAATTGGGGCCACACGGTTTCTGCACCCACTCTTTTGCGGGCACAGATCCAAGGAGCCCATAGGGGAGGCTGGCCCCTCCCCTCATGCAAGGGTACTCTCTCCCTGTGAGCAGTGCTGGACCAGTGCTGCTTAGGGTTGGGCTGTGAGTACTATGTGTAGGGTAGCAATAGCAGGGGAGGGCACTGACATTCATCCATTGCTTGTGGGGAAATATTCACTGCATTTATTTTCTGGTCATTGTTATTATTCATTTCATGTGAATAATAGCCTCACTTACCTCATGGGTTGTGGTGAGGACAAAAGAGGGAGCTTGGAGGAAGGGTGGTATAAAATGTGAAAAATATAAATAAATAATTTTGTCATAGGGGAGTGCAAAAAATTTATGGGCCCCGAGTGTTAAATGACCAGGCTACACCACTGCCTGGGGTCCCACAAAAGAAGTTTCCAATTTGGCTCCACAGCTCCTAAGGCCAGCCCTGACGGAAGATTCTTCCCCTATGATGTGTTCCTGACTTCACTTCCTGCCTTCCACACTTCCATGTACACTAATAGACCTCTAGATCAGTCTTCCTTCTCCAGGAGGCTGGATGCCTTATTAAAAAGATTTTAAATATTGTATGTACATATATACATCAACTTTTTTTCTCCTTCATTTAAAAAAAAGAAAAATCACTAACTTTTTTTTTAGTGGAAAAGTGGTCAAGCGATTAAGGAAAGCAGATTGGTAAGAATAGGTGCCCAACTCTGCTGGTTTTCCTGAGAAATGCTGGAACTTGCAGAACAATCATTCCAGACATTGCTCCAGGACATGGAAATATATGTGCATTTTCAAGGTTGTAAAGATGCTTTCAGTCCTCCTCCACAATACTTAAAATGTCATTCTGCCAGTCACCTGAAGCTCCTTATTTATATGTAGTCTTGGTAAAGTTAGTGTCTCGCAACCTAATGTTCTCCACAGAGTTGTTGCAAGACTAGAATAAGATGATCACGTATGGTGTCTTGGATAACAAGTGGGACCAGTTGTATAGCAACGAGGGGAAGCAGTTCACCGTAAAGGGATACTAAGGGGTGGCAGCATCTCATGTTCATTTTGCAATGATACCTGTAATACACCATCTTGTCTGCCTGTGCAGGAAGCAGATCAAGGAGGCAGGGACAAAGATAAAGAAATGTACTCCTTCAGCCCACTGGTGTGTGAGGCATTAGTAGACGCTTTCTCTCTTTGTGCTGATTGGAGGAAATTAGTGCATCCAGACCATGTTGCTCTGCACGCTGATGCATTATGCTTCCCCTCCCCCTTCCTGCAATTAGAGCCTGCCAAAGCTGCGACCAGTGCCACTTCTGCATGGGAGATGCAGAGGGGTAAAGAGGAGGGGTGACAAATGTTTGTTCTGTAGAGGAGTGGCTGACATCTGCCCCAGGTGTCATTTCATCTTCACAAAGGATGATCCTAAACATTTTAAAGGCAGGAGGTGGGGATTGATGGTTGTAGTACTGCCTGAAGCTAAGCAAGAAAATCTAGTGGTCATGTTTTTGGATGGGAGACAGATGTCAGGCTGTGACAAGCTGCAGTACCAGTTGTGGCAGGATAGGAGCACTGATGAGCTGATTAGTCACCGCAAGTGAGAGTTGCAGGGGAGTGTGTGAAAAGGCCAGCTGGCAAAAGAACGGACTACGACCTTGAAGACCTGTCCAAGCTTGACTTACAATCTTCTGCTGAAGCTCAATGGCACACAGCCAGAGGAGAACCACACTGTGAAGGCTACATCTGGGACTGAGGATTCAATGAATCACAAAATATTGTATATTTGTAAAAACCCATTGAAAAATGGTCAGTTAGACTAGCCTGGCCATGTAAGTTGCCTTGGGCATTTGCTTCAGCATGGGAAAGGTGGAATATAAATTCTTCAAATAAATAATAAATACAAATTTTAGAGCACATTGCCTTTGGTATGAGAGGAATAAGTCAGGAAACTAACCTGTTCTTCATGAACATGAATGAGCAAGACACATTATGGACCAGATACTTCTGTAAGGGTTGTTCAAGACACACCTTACTACCTGATTATTCACATGTGCTTTTTAGAGGAAAAACACATAATGTTGTTTTTCTATCCAAAAGAATTAGGTGCGTGAAGTCACTGACATCATCTCCGAGTTCTTCTTGGGTTGATCCCAAAAGTGCATGTTTTATTTAAAGTAAATACTTGAATCAGAGTCCACTCTATTCGTGCCCTGCTTCTGCCACGCTTTGCCATGACAGTTTGCCGTGCTTCCAGGTCACCTGCTCCTTTAAGGTTGTCTGAAGAGGGACCATGGAGTCCTACTGCAGCAGCTGTTGCAGGAAAGCTCTGCCGATAGTAATGCCTGAGTTAGCATATCCTCTGCATACGTTCTATGCTCCCCCTCCTAGCGCTTTTTTGGAGTCTGCTGGTCTCCCTTGAGACTTTCCCTTAGAGAGAGAGAGAGAGAGAGAGAGAGAGAGAGAGAGAGAGAGAGAGAGACTTCAGCAAATCTGCAACCTTCTTCTCTGGCAAACATCCCGCCCTGAAGACATGTGCCAGGATTTATGCCAGAGGAAGCTGGCAGCCATCCAAGGAGAACACAGCTCAGTGTTTTCAAGTTAAGTGTCTCAATTCCAATTGAGGGAATGTTTTCCAGATGCTGCTGCTTAACGCATTAAGTACAGCATTTTGTGGCCCTAACAAGCTCTGAAGAGATCATTTTTACAAGGGGGACTGGCACTGTGAATGAGAATCCTTTGCTATTAGTTGTGTTCCATTCATACCACACCTCTGTCCAGCCTGGGATGGGCCCAAGGCAGATAGTTACAGAGGAACAACTAGAATGTTATGAAACTGAGAGCATGATCCTAAATTGCACTGGAACAGCGAGACAGGTGGGCCTGCGCTGTATCCAGCACAAGTTGGGAGTGCTCAGGAGTCTCCCTGGGGCAATGGCACATTTGTGTGCTCCTCAGATCTGCACCTGTTGTATAGCAGATGCAGAGCTGAGGACACTGCTTGACCCGAATCAGCTCAACTCCACCCCCATTCCTGGATCGGCACAAGTTTGATGTATGAGCAGTGCAGTGCGGCCTTGGGGCGGCGCCCTTGGGCCAACACTGCTGCTAGCGTCGGCCCAACAGCATCAGCGCTAGTGCCTTTGGGCCGATGCAAGTGGCTAGCATCAGCCAAAGAGAGCCTTCAGGATTGCTCCTTCGGTGGCATAATTAAGGGGGACTGGAGGATCAATTGCCTCAGGTACCATACCTTCAGGTGGTGCCAATCTGTACCCCAGTGGTGGATCCAGAGGTCTTCTGAAGCTCAAGGAGGCTGTATGCAGCCTCCCCATGCCTCCTGGGGGCCTTACAAAGGCACTTAAGGTTTTTGCCAGAGGTCTTCTCTAAGACAACTTCTGAGGTGGGGGTGTTAAACATTTACGGGCCTTGGGTGCCAAATGCCCAATCTATGCCACTGGTGAAACTTACATATCTTGAAGCCCATATAAATCCATACATAATGCTTTAAAATAAGCAGATTAAAATATTTTCTCCCAGCACTCTATAAACATCACTCTGTGGCAATGACATAGATAATCTATGGCTGTCATGTGGGGTGTGTAGGACTGAGAAACAAGTGTGATTTCTGAAGGATAGCAGGGGGAGAGTAACTGTCCCTCTTCACCCCTGCGCAGTCTTTCTAGTGGCTGTTGCTGGCGGTCTGCCTTTTTTTAGATTGTGAGCCCTTTTGGGACAGGGAGCCATTTAACTTTATTATTACTATTTGCCTGTAAACCGCTTTGTGAACTTCGTGTTGAAAAGCGGTATATAAGTACCTGTTGATTGATTGATTGATTTCCTCAAGACAGCGGTTATGTAGACAATACTATTACACAGAGGCATAACTAGGGTGGAACTTGAGGGGCACCTGCCCATGGTGCTAAACAAGGGGTAAATGTTACCTAGGGCTCCGCCCTAGTTACCAAGGAGGCACTCGTGGCTTCGCACCCCTCCCCCCCCAGTTCCTTCTCCTGTGAGGATTCCCTGGAAGTGACATCACATGCAGTTACACCACATTTTATATGAAAGATACATGGATACTGATCACTACTTTTCCTTACAAGTAAAATTTGTGCTTTTTTTGGCTCTATTAATTGTATGTTGAAATGATTAACATTTGACAAGGTCACCGTGTGTGTGTGTGTGTGTGTGTGTGTGTGTGTGTGTGTGTGTGTGTG
>JAJKFI010000056.1:6433721-6502338 GCA_029204185.1 Lerista edwardsae | reverse complement strand
GTGTGTGTGTGTGTGTGTGTGTGTGTGTGTGTGTGTGTGTGTGTGTGTGTGTGTGTGTGTGTAACGAGTTGCTTCAGGGGGTTGATTACATTGGTGGAGCTTCTAGTTGGATACCTTGGTGGTAAAACAATTAATGCTGTGATCCATGAGCAATACACCAATACTCTTCTCCCTCCTTTCAGAGCATTTCCATAATCCCACTTTGTCCTGAAATCAGCTTTGCATGGTTGTGTCTTACTGCCTTCACCATCCAACAGTTACCTGTGAAGTGGCATTGTTGAATGCAACATTTTAATACAAATTAAGAATCCACTGAATTCCCTAAATGGCACCTTTGCACTTAGGCAAAGGAGAAAACCAGGCCAAGAAAAGATGTCAAATGAGATTATAATTCTCACCATTGCAGAAAGCGCTTTAAAGAATCGTTTGATTTTGCTTGAAGAAATGAGAAATTAGGAATGCAATGAGTAATGGTTTCTTTCACCATAAGGCATTACAAGAGTCCTGTGAAACTAAAGATGGGCATGCTAATAAATATATCGTCTTGTCTGACCCTCCTGCTTTTTGGTTCGAATGACCATCAGGTGTTCTTGCAAGGCCATAATTATGCACTACCCAATCATCACATTTTTCAATTTATTTTTTTTGTTTAAACCCTTTTTCTGTTCATAACCGAACAGTTTATAAGAGAGAACAGAAACGATTTCATAGGCTTCCTGAACTTGAGCAACAGTGTGGCTTTGTGAGCCTGAGAGCACAATCCAAAGCCAGCTCTCCTCTGGTGCAACGGTGCCACTGCCATTGCAGCAGCGGAGGGTGCAGTGGCTACGATGACAGAGGATATCGCTAACGTGCTGTAAAGCATATTTGCAGCATACGAAGAGCACTATAGCGTGAAGAACAGCTGCTGGCAGGAGTAAGGATTGCAGCAGGCAGCAGAAGGGCTGTGGGAAGGTAGAATGGAGGGTGGATCAGGCCCAGGAGGGAAGGAAGATTGGCAGAGCATACCTTTGCCATCCTAACCCCCTTCCTGGGCCTGCCAGCTTTACACCAAGCTGTTCTTTCTTGCACCGGCTATTTAGCAGGTGCAGATCCAAATAGGCCCATAGGATAAACTGGGGCATTACTTGGTATACTGGTAAAACTATCGCCCCAAGGAGACCTCCAGCCTGCTCCACAGCTGCTCTGCATACTGGAGAGACCCTGTGGCTCCTCTGCACCAGCGCATTTTGGAATTTGGCTGCCAGGCACCCTGGATAACTCTGCAGACTTGAGAATTTTGTACTGCAAAAACGCTGGTCTCAGAGCGGGGTAAGGCAACATGAGCTGGAGCAAAACCAGTGATGTCATTCAGGGGGAACGGACCAGAATGGGCGTTCCGGATCCTAACGGGCTCCATGGCTGGTTCTGGGTTCCTGACAAGTGCCAATCAAAAGTGAGTTCCTGTT
This sequence comes from Lerista edwardsae, assembly GCA_029204185.1. Lineage (NCBI taxonomy): Eukaryota > Metazoa > Chordata > Lepidosauria > Squamata > Scincidae > Lerista > Lerista edwardsae. Next base: position 6,500,890 of record JAJKFI010000056.1, on the reverse strand, counting down.
CCTAAATCATTTGAATGACACCACTGAGCAAAACCCACAAGCTAGGAAGGAAATGGGAAATTCCCGGCTTTCAGTTCTGACAGAACAGGATCTGGCTCACGTGCCCAGTAAAATACAGGCTGATTGGTCCTAAGCCTCTGTCACCATTACATAGTGCTCAACAAAGCCACAGAGCTTAAAATCAGGCCCACAGAGACCGTTTCAAACCTCCCTATGTCATGATGCTTCAAATTCTAAATGTAAAACCTTGTACTAATGCTACAGTATTTCTACCACTGTAGAGTAGAAAAAGGAAATGTGGTCATGGTTTGGGAAGTTCAGCATAAAGGGAACTGGTGAAACCTTAGAGGGCTGGATTCTGCTGGATTGCATGGTTGTATGAGCCTTGCCTGGTGGTTTATGACTGACATTTCTGAATTTTGTGCTGTACATGTTATTGCATTTTGTTTTATTTAAATGAGGGCACAATCCCATGCAGTGCCAGAATGGTGAGGACGACTTGGCAGCGCCATATCCAACGCTGCATAGGAGAGGCTGGAGCCCCCCCCCCCCGGCAAGGGAGCGTTCACTCCCTTACCGTAGGGGAGGCTCCAGCCTCCCCTATGTGCTCCTCAGATCTGCACCCACTAAAGAGTGGGCGCAGATCCGAGGAGACTGCGTGGCCTGAATTGGGGCAATGTGGCCTCATGGGCAGGCTTAGGATGTGGCCACCTCCCAAGCCCACCCACATCCCGCCCAGGTCCTACCTCTGCCTGCCTCCCTCCCACCGATCCCCGTCCTGATATGGAACAGAGCCTTGGTTGCGCCGACTGGCTTTGGTCGGCACAAGGGAGGCTCTCCATCAGTGCTCTGAAGCCGACGCTACTAGTAGCGTCAGTTTCAGAATGTTAGCGCCGATGTGGGGGTGCAGCTTGGCACCCCCGCATCAGCGCTAATGCCGTAGCACTGACGCAACAACATTGCGTCAGCGTTATGGGCGAAATAGGGTGGCACTGTGAGTGCAACCAGTTATAAGAGCTCTGTGAGGGTGGAAGCAGGAGGCAAATATAAATATAGACATTAAATTAATTTCAAAGGGAAGGAAATTAATTTCAAGAGCAAGGAATTTCATTGCCAATAACCTTTTCCCCCCACTAGTGCTCAACTGCCCAATCCTATCCAGAATCGGGCTAGTGAACAGAGGGATTTATGCCAGTGGAATATAATTTTTAAGAGCACTGTCACAAATGGTGGCAGCCCACAAGAAGATCCAGAAAGAAAACTCTGATGATGGTGGTGTTGGGAGGGGGCGGAACAGCAAGTGGAGGTGGCAGGAAGGAAATGGGGTGGGAACAGTGGCGTTCTTAGGGGGGGGATCCATGAATACAAATTACCCCGGGAGGAATGACTGGGGGGTGCCCATACTCCAGCCATGCCACCAAAGGGCCATCTGCACCTGCTGCCTCCCCCAAAAAAGTTGTTCTGAGAGCGAGAGAGGCCATGCATGGCCTTCCCAGACCTCAGAAGGACTTCTAAGATTCCAAAGGGCCTTTAAATTCCGGTTTTCACCATTTGTTCTATTAGAAACAAAATCCACACTTCCAAGTATTTATTAGATAGAACACAAGCACTACAAAGCAGTGAGCTTTTGAGTTCCACAAAGCACTTCAGCATGCTAGATGTTAAGTAAAAGGTCAAGGGGTCAACAACAGGCATGTCAATGGAACATTTCCAATACACCCCCTTCTCCCTTTCCACCATCCTTCTGCTTAATAACTAGCATGACAAAGAGTGCTGTAGAACCCCAACACAGTTATGGGTGCCTTTGGGAGAAAGCAGGATAAAAATTGAATAATATAAATAGATAAAACTTGAACACTCACTGCTTAATGGCTTGTAATGCTAAGGTTGGTCCTCTCACCACCCTTCAGCTTGGCAATCCATCCCAAGACTGCCTTGAATACATTCTCTTTTTGATTTCCCATGAAATAACACTCCAGAACAAAACCAGGTTTTCTAATATCTGCATTTACCCTTAGCTCCCAACTCCACTGATTAAAATTGGCCTTGATCAATGGTAAAAAATGGTCCACACAATTACCATCTCAACTACCTATTAAAGCTTGTACTGCGGCACTACCTATTTATATGGGTTTTTTTTAATTATCCAATCTGCAGTTCACTCAGTACCAGAGCTTCCCAAAAGGACTCACCCCTCAGGGATGCATCTTGAGCACCAAACATAAAGTAGCATAACTACGGAGGGGGGGGCAGCACTGTAAGTATTGCAAGTGTCACAACCCGCTGTGTAAGTGGCCCCTCCCAGTTGCTATCAGAGTCATTCTGGGCAGCGCCAGCAACACAGTTGCCATCACTCTCCAGAATGGTTCTGACTGCAAGTGGGAGGGGGAACTTACAGCGTGTTGTGGCACCTGCAATATTTATGCTACTGTCATAAACCAAGAATAGTAATCAAGGCATGACTGTTTGGCCCACTGATTACACTCTATTATTGGTCAGTTGACTTTTACATCTGTTTGGAAAATTTGGAGAGTAGGGCAAGAAGAGGGCAAGAGGACTGGTTGCAACTGTCAAAAGGTAGCAAATTCTTTCAAAACTAGAATTGGCTTGAGGATGGTGTATTCCCTTAATCACATCCTATCTCAGATAGCTGTGTAATTCTGTGGATAGGAATACAAATGCCTCTCCTTTGCTCCTATGAAGACATCTGCCCAAAATGTAGCCTCAATCCCCACACCTGAGGAACAAACCTGCCGATTGCCTTCCTAAGCATTCCCATCTGTTCAGGTGGCAAGATGCCCATTTGCAATAGACATTGCACAGAATGGTTTTACTACACCTGAGGTAATTCAGCACATAGACAAAGACTTTGTGTGGTGCCAAAAGAAGAAAAAAGTTCTTCCTTCCAAAGAGGTTCCAGTTTTTAAACAATGTCAACGGAACAATCCACATGTACCTCATTACCTAATCACAGTTGCTGACATTTCTGATGCCCTGAAGCAAACCACCTGAAAGAACCCACTGAGGAAATGTGAATGGGGGCTTGAAGCCTTTTTGCCGAGGTTGTGCAAATGCTCAAATAGTGTATTCTGAAACAAGCCCACCATGAGATCCCAGGTTAAATCCATCACATATGTTACATGGGCACAAACTGAACCAAGGCTGAAACCATTTGCAAAGTGAAAGGTTTAGTGGGAGTATCTGCAGAGTTATAAACTCTTCAGTAATTTTTTTCTAATACAGTCTTACGGGGCTCAAGAGATTCATGAGAATGTTCCCATAAATTTTTGCCTTAAAAAAAATTCTCAGACTAAGAGGCCTTGAGAGATCAACACTGTGTATCTACGTTTCTGGAAATGGTTGAAGCATAAGGACTCTCTCTGTCCTAGTTATGTTCAGATTTCAGAGTTTTTGTTTTTTCAGTGGCATTCCCAGGGGGGGGTCAAGCACCAGGTTTTCATGCATCTTAAGCACCGTGTTAAGTGGCCCCTCCCCCCTCCTTCAGAGCCATTTGCGGCTATGAGTGCAAAGTGGAAGAGACGCCTCCACTTTCCGCTCTTAGCTCTGAAAGGCTGTAAAGGGGAGGGAAAGGGGCTGCTTTACACAGTGCTTCGGCACATGAAAAATTTAGTGCTTTGCCCCCACCCCTGGAACACAGCTGATTTTTTTTCCAAGTACTGTAATGAGAGTGGGATGGAAGAACTAGTCATTGGAGTCATCTCATGTCATTTCTCACACAGGTCTTTAGGGAAAGAAGAAACTTGGGGGTGGGGTGGAAAGCAGGGGAAACACCAATGAGCAGAAAAATTCTGCCTCAGAGAAGAAATTGCCTCAACCGGTGCTATGAAAAAGGTTTATTGAACAAACAAAAGCCGGACATGTGTCGAGTGTCAATGTCAGGGGCAGGAAGTGTGATCTGGAAGTTGAGCCTGAAGAATCCAAGTCACACTGGATGGGAGACTGGTAGCCACTGGCTGGAGAGGAAGGAATGTGGACTGGCAAGAAAAGGATATCCTGTGAAGCAGCCTAAGGTGCGTTTTGCAGCTGCCTGCGGAAAATTAGAAAGTGCAAGAGCTGTGCAGCCAGGATGATGATTGCACCATGAAAAGAAACATAAGAAATGGGAAATCCTATCTCTCATAATTTCTCCATTTGTAAAAAAAACCTAATTTGAAAAAGGGGGGTTGTGATCAGCTTGCCTATGTAAACTGCCTTGATTATATGCCTCTTTCAATGAGTCTTCAGTGAAATAAAAAATATTGTAATAAATGAACAGATAAATAAACAAACTTGTATCTCAGTGTCATTATATACAGCAAGCAGATAGAACTCTGGACTTTCAACTACAGGTCTGAGTCGTGTGTGTGTGTGTGTGTGTGTGTGTGTGTGTGTGTTTTGTAATATTTTTGAATCTTCCCCATACATACATAGCTCCTTTCGTGGAGTGGCTTACTTGGCATGGCACCTGGGACAGGTGCCCCTCAGGCTACACCAGTGATGGCAAACCTTTTGGGCTTGGTGCGTCAAAACTTCAGAAAATTCTGAACTTGACTCTGTTGGTGTGTCGCCCCCTCCTCCCAAACAAAAGAGAAACTATCCTTTATATTCATTTATTTAAACAAAAATACAGTACAATCATTTGTGGTACTGTGTATTATATAAAGAAACATCAAAGAATTACAAAAATGAAAAATGAGTAGAAAAAACTCAGTTTTGTCAGTTTTTGTGAATGCTGGTGTGTCACCCCCAAACGTTATGGCATGTCACCTTTGACACACATGTCATAGGTTCGCCATCATTGGGCTACACCCTAGTTACAGCTTTGGGGAAGGGCACATTATTATTATTATTATTATTATTATTATTATTATATTTAATTTATACCCCGCCTTTCTGCTCAAAGGCACTCAAGGCGGCTTACAACATTTAAAAAATACAATAAAAACACAATTTAACAGTTAAAAACAGTAGTTAAAAACAGTAATTAAAACAATTAAAATTTAAAATTTAAACAACCAGCCCCGTTGATCATAAAAAGAATATAAAAACCAGCCAGCCTGTCAACAATTTAAAGCTTGTTGGAATAAAAAGGTCTTCAGCCCCCGCCAGAATATTGCCAAAGAGGGAGCAGTTCTTAGTTCTAAGGGGAAGGTATTCCAAAGTTGGGGGGCCACCACCGAGAAGGCCCTATTCATGGCCGCCATCCCTCTCACCTCTTCTGGTGGTGGCACAGTCAAAAGGGCCCCCCAGATGACCTCAGAGCATGGGTAGGATTGTATGGAAGGAGGCAGTCCCTCAAATACCCTGGGCCCGAGCCGTAAAGGGTTTTAAAGGTCAAAACTAGCACTTTGAATCGGGCCCGGAACAGAACCGGCAGCCAGTGTACAGTGTATAAGCATACAAGCTTATAGCATGTGAAGGCAGGCTGCAGGCAGGCTGAATGCTTGAAGAGACTCAAACAAACATTAACAGGAAGCAGTTAGCTTCAGCTTCCTGCTAGTATTTGATCTAGGCTTTTCAAGCATTAATGGGTGCATGGGGGTGGATCTGCAGATACCTGATCCACAGATACAGAGGAGTGCTTGTAAATGGTAATGGCTTTGAAATTAAATCTCTTTCATTTTATATAAGCTTATACAGCAAAACCTTGCTGTTTCATCGGGTTAGGGACCAAAGTATAGATGAAATTAAAAATGCATGAATGTTCAGGCATAGCATTATTTAGTCTGCAAATTAATTTTGGCCAGCAAAACACATAAATAGCTAACTATATGACACATGCAAAACTTAAATGACAAACATGAGACCATCACCAAATGTCATAGAAGGTTGGATTAAATTGGACAAAAGAAGACAGCACATGGACAAAATTTGAAATGTAGTTATAATTGAAAATGGCTGAAAGCGCACAGTGGTGAAAGTCTAGTAGATGGAAGTCCAGGTATTGCTAAAATATATGAGGTTTCAGGTAATGAAAAAATTGCTCTTAAGTACTTTGGTGGAATTAACATCCCACGATCTAGCTCTCTGTAGGTCCTTTACTTCATGATTCTACTTTTGGCTGAGGTACAAGCAATTGGTGTCAACCAACCTAAGTAACACTCTAGGGCTGGAGCTGCTGTACAATTGAATGCAGATTATTTGAAGACCACAGCTGGATGTAGGAATCCACATAAACTGCAATTGATAGCACATTTGCTTTCCAATCTATTTCTTACAAGACATGGTGGCTGCTGCTTATATATGGTTACCTGTCATCTACATATTACACATTAGTAGGCCCATTAGAGAAGCCTTGTAATGATGCACATTGCAGACATTTGTGAGAGACATCTCTTGCAGGTGATTAAGAAGCTTTACCTGTTGAATTTCTGCCTGGGGACACATCCTTCCCCAGCCCAATGTTGACCTGTAAGACCACGGCAAAGTATGGGTGCCTGGAGCCTAATTGGTAAAGTCAACAGTTTGTTCACATGAGGAAGAAGTTAAGCTACTCACCTTTCCTTTCCATTTCTCATGCTTTTTGGAGCACGAGAAAACTGTAAGTGGCTTAACACTCATCGTAAACAACAGATTTTTTGATATATCTAGTCAGATGGATGGTAGCATAATAGTTCTTCCATAGCAGAAAAATAGAATACAAATGAAACAGCCAGTTGCTTCCCAATAAAAGCAGATTAAACAAGTAGGGAATGCTTTTGTTGATGCTGCTATTATTAATAGTAGTAGCAACAGTAGTAGTAGTAGTTGTATCAGATGTGATTGTAAAAAAAAATGTGTTCAAAAGCAATGAAGCATTTTTAATTGAAGAACTAGAAATTTCTTTTGTGCAAAAGGGGGAGAGACTCTGCTCTTGCCTCCTCTACTAGAAGCATCCCATATTCTTAGATGTGATGTTGCCTTGGCAACCACACTTGGTGACCTCGTTATTTCAACCTAATCCTGCTTTGAAATTATAGTTGCTCCACCCTTTTGCCTGGCTAGGCTGATAACATAATCATTGTAAATGAGGATGGGGGGGGGCGACAACAGCAAGATACCATTTCCCTAGTGACATAGGACTAGACTTACCTTATCACGAAAATATACCAACAATTAAAAGTGTATAAATCTCAGTGCCACAGAAAAAGGTCGGATTTGGGGATTATCATTTTGAGTGAAGTTAGTCGTTCTGCTTTGCAAAATGCAATTGTAGCAGCTGCAGCATGTAACTTTAATTTACAAGTGATTCTTTTACATTTAATTTGATATTTTTCCTCCTAGTACTATGAGTCAAACAGGACCAAAGTGCAGAGATCTGTAATTATGCATCTGCCATGCCTGGAGACAGATTTTAAGAAATGTTCAGGAGTCAAAGTCATGCAAGTATTTAGCAAAAACAGGCTTTCTGGGGGTTTTCTATTTGCTTTTATTTAAAAAGGGATGAAGCAGCACAAGCCAAAAAAATGACTACCTCAGCTCTGGCCCCCACAATGGGGCTAAAGCCCTAGTCTCTGTGTAAAAGTACTTGTTCATTTTACAGCCAAACTACAAAGAAAACACAGTACACTGTTATTGCCTTATTGGAGATCTAGACAACAGAATTTTGACTGACCAAACCTATTTCCTTGCTTTCTTCCAGAAGCATCTCGCATATTGTCTGTGACTCAAAGATCCAAGTCCATATCTGGATGTTTAACCAAATCAATCCCAACTGCTAAAAATGCAGGAAAAAAAACATTTTAAAATAACCAATAATGAACCCAACCAAAGGAAACATATTTACTGTTTAATTCTGTTTTGTGGAAATCACCCTGCAAAGAGAGAGGTTCCCCTGATGCTTCTGTCCCTTTAAGGAAAGAGACAGAAGCCTGCCAGATTGAGTGAAGTTCCATTTCCCCGGCGTGCGTTTTTCTCCTGTGAAAGTTAAAGCCAAATCTTTCCTTAGCCAAACCTTCCCAAAAGTTGGAAGTCAACGAAAAGAATGCCAGCTGGACTTTGATGTTTCCAAAGAAATTTAATTGTATTGCAATAAAATGACACGGGATGCAAGCAGCATACCATGCAGAAAAAATGACATGGACCTGTGTAATGATACACAGTTGCAACAGACATTTATACAGTTTAGCATGTAAATGGGGATACAACCAATCACATACACTTGATTATTACAAGCTGGATTATTGGTGGACCTTGGATTTTGGGGACCCTGGTTGGTTGTTTGGAACATTGTGGCTTTTGGTTGGTTGCTCGCTGCTCTCCCCCCCCCCAGGTCGAGCAAGGGGAGATTTATGACCATCAATGGAATGTGGGTCTGGCACCGTGGTGATAAAGAGGTTAATCACTGGGATAAGACAGCTGAAGGCTAAGACAAAAAGTGAGAGGTAGACAAAGGGTTTGGAAACGCCCTACAGTCAAAAGAGGGTTCAGTGGATGATCCTGGGGAAGGATGCATTAGTAAGGGTTAAGGGAGATATGTGGGGACATCTTGATTAAGATAACTATGCAGACAAAGAAACATGATATACAGTTCATGTGCATTGCTGATGGAGTTTTTTGGCACAGGCATGTTTAGACGGAGGTTGGGATGTCTTCCTTCTTACTTTGGTTCTCTTCCTTTTGCCCAATCTTCTGGCATCCATTTTGCCAAGTTCTTGAAATGGTTGTGAGGGGAAGGGTGATGGGTCATGGCAGGAGATCCCCCAGGCACAAAACTCTTAGGGGTCCCCAAGATGGAGGGAGGGCTGGGGAGGAGAGAGAGAGACCTGGATCTGGTCACCCCTTACATCAATTCCATTGTTAAAACCAACCAAAGGAAACATATTTTAATTGTTTTAACTACATTGATTTTAATTGTTTCATTAAATTTAATGGTTTAATTAAATTAATTTTAATTGTTGACATGCTGGATGGCATTTTAAACTACAATTATGGGATCCAGGGGGCCTGCTCATTTTAAACTGTTTAATATTGTTTTAACATTGTTTTAATTGTTATATTCTGTTCTGTTTTTAATATGATAATTTTGATATTGTAAGCCGTCTGGGGTAGAAAGGCGAAATAAAAATCCTATAAATAAATATTTACTGTTCAATCCCATTGCTGGAAACAAAAGTTTGGGGTGCTGCCCAAATAGGGACTGCTTTAGAGGGTTTTGAATGCAAATTCCCAAATCCCAATGGGCAAGTCTTTACTAAGGGAAGTAAGCACAGCAAGTCTTATTCCTCTTTTAGAAGGTCCAGTCACTTATAAAGAATAAAAGCACTTTGTTGGCTAGCAATAGAAACAAGCCATACAACTAAAATGTCATTACTCCCCCACTCTCATACTTATACAGGTCAAACTTTTTATACACTGATTTTTGATCAACGGATTAGACTCAACACTGATGGCCACTGTAGTTAAAAAGGACCCTGATGATTCCTAGAGAAGGGGAAAAACATGTCCCATTTAAATTCCTGTTCTAAAAACTGCTTTTCTAGGGAGTCGGACTATTAGAATGCTATTTTGCAGCTTGCTCTGAGAAAAGTGACCCTCCCCTTCGTTTTCACATTCCATTCTTCAGAGAGCAAGGGCTAGGAGAGAGGGTCATTTTTTTCTCAGAGTGAGCTGCAAAATAGCCATTCTAATTGACTGCCTACCTGACTTTTGTTTTAACTGCTTTTAGTGTGTGTGTGTGTCTTTAAATAAGTTACCAGATGCAAACTGGGACAAAGTGCCTACACCTTTAACCATTGTATAGAAGAGGGCATTTGGGCAGGTGCAGCTCCTCATGGAAGGGTTTCAGAAGCTGCACCTGCCCAAATGCCCTCTTCTATACAATGGTTAAAGGTGTAGGCACTCTGTCCCAGTTTGCATCTGGTAACCCTATCTTTAAAGCCATCATAAATGACATTCATGAAATGGATGAAGCCATGCCCTTCTAAACAGCTGCAGGACAGGCTGACACAATTCTGAGCAATACTGATGAGGGTGAGTTAGGAGGGAGAGTGGAACAGGGCAAGAGGGAAAGGGGGTATGGGAGGGTGGAAGGCATATTGGAGGTGGGAGGGGTGGGCCCTAGTATGGGCAACTTGCACTGGATACTATTCCCTCCAGTAGCAGCCAACAGGCCCCCCTTTGTCTCTGCAGACTTTGCCAGCTGAAGAGCTGGCAAGATCCGAGGAGAGCCATTGTCGATGTGGGGTAATGGAGAGGTACAGGAAAATATTTTCCCTTTCCTCTCCCAAGTCTCCAGATCTGCCTCCCCCACCATAGCAGATAGCACTTCCTGTTTTGGTGTGGCTACAAACTATGGCTGGGGAAAGGTTAGAATTGGGCTCTTTGGCTCCTCTAGCATTGTCTCACTGGTCTTGTCATGTGGATCTTCTAGGGAGGGGGCCTCTGGGCTGGGCTGCACTGGAACTTCCATCACATCTCCCTGCCTATATTGCTAAGCTTCCAAGGATGTGGCAACATATAGGGAACCGTTATCTTGTTTCTATGGCTCTCTGATTTAGGCTGTGCCTTTCTGGGGTAGACTTAGTGATGTCATGCAGGGGGAACGTGAGGGAACTCAGTTCCACTAGTTAAAATTAGGGCTGACTCCTCCCACTTCACTCTCCCTCCTCCCCCTCCCAATTCCTCTGCAAAGAGCTTTTCTTCTTGGTTGGCCGGCACTCAGAGGGTTAAAGGGAGCGACTCCAGATTCCTAGGGGGGCAAAGGCAGTCATTCAGGGGGAACAGACCAGAACGGGCATTCCGGATCCTAACGGGCTCCATGGCTGGTTCCGGGTTCCCGACAAGTGCCAATCAAAAGTGAGTTCCTGTTCCTAAATCATTTGAATGACACCACTGGGTAGACTGATACACTGCAACCTGCTGCACTGTGCCACCTTGGAAAAAGATAGATGAGCAGAGAAATCAACAGATGCTGGATGTCTCCAGCTTGTCTCAATAATTGTCACTTATTAATAAGCACAAAGTCCATTTTGTTCAGCTTTGGCTGGATGGCAACACTCTTGTTCATGTTGGTCCTGACACTACTTGAGTTTCCCCAAATGGGATCCTTTTTGTTAGAAACTCCCTTACTGTCAATACCTCAAGTCACATCAGCACTAGTACTCAAAGCAAAACCCCTTCCTTAACCTTGTTTCCCACTATTTTTTTCTTTTTTTTTTAAATTTGTACCTCTATGATTACTGTCACCTCGTTTGTGATGCTAATGCATCAATTGTTATTGTTGTGAACTCTTTGTCTTCTTGTTTTTATTATGCCAATAAAAGGTTTTATAAACTGAACTGACTGTGTCACACTGGGCAGAAGCGTACCTCGAGGGGCATCACAGTACTAAGTTTTGCAAGCAGCCGCTACCCCTCTTCTTCTGATCCATTTGTAACCAACTAGCCTCCATTTTGCCTTAGCCGCTGGGAATGGCTCCAAAGAGGAGGGGGAGTGGCAGCTGGCAAAACTTAGTACTGTGATCCCCCTCTAGGTACACCTCTGGCACTGGGATCCACTTTTTAAAATAATACTTTATCCAGATTCATCTCTCTTTATGAGACTGACGGGGCAATCCAACCCCCAAACCCCCAACTACTTGAGTCGGCTAAGCACTATTGCCAATGTGCCATAAAGCATGTGCACACCATTGCAAGGCGCATTGTGCCAATGCAGGCAGCTGGGTTGACATAGTTGTGCCAGAGCAAGCCACTGGTAAGCTGCCCCTGTGTTGGCCAACCTTGGCTTTTCTGGGGGCAGAAAGAGGAGGGGAAAGGAGGGTGTTCCAGCAGGTAGGTGGCCTGGGGAGAGGGGTGGAGCCTGGATGCATCCAAACCCAGGGGATGCCCTGATTTGGACTGTGCGGTGGGTTTGGACTTGCGCCTGGTGCAGATCAGAGCAGGCCCATCAGGGCAGCTGGCGTTTACCTCGGGATGAGGGAACAAATGTGCCCTTGCCCCGTGGAGACTCCCGCCTGCTCCTAACCTGTGTTGGATACAGCGCAGCCAAGTGGCCTGCCTGCTCCAGCACAGGTTCGGATTGCGCACTAAAAAAACCTCTTTGCTAGCAGCTTGACCTCTTTGTTTATCCTTTTTACTATAGTGGGTGGGACCACCTTCTGTAACGTTTGTTGAGCTCCTCAGATTGGGATCATTCTGATGGCTTTGTGACCCCCTTTGCCTAGACTTTGATAAGAACCTGAGGTACAGTCACTTACCTGTGAGTAAGCACCCCTGTGTGGCTCAGTCTCACTTTCAGTAGGGCTCAATACATTTTCCTTGTCAGCTTAGAGAGGTTAGACTTCCTTCGCAAGAGTCTGTTGGGGCCTGCATTCATTGGATCAGAACCATGCCAGTGGCTTTGGGTTCCCCTCACCCTGCCCTTTGAAGTGGACTGACAGCCTGATCCTAACTTGCACAGGAGCAGGCAGGCCAGCAGGCCTGCACTGCATCCAAACACAGGTTAGGAAGTGGCTGGAGCTCACCACGGAGCCGACACAACAGCAGGTGCAAATCCAAGCGGCCCAGATCAAGGCTGCACCACCTAGAGATGGGGGTTAGGATCTGGCCTAATGGCCCTGTCCATGGGGCCGCACTCCCCCAGCCCTGCCTCCCCCACCTCCCTCCTGCCTTCCCCTATCCTCCAAAGCCTCCATTGGCCAAACTCTTACTTGCTGGGACAACGTATGTATACATCACATTTGTAACAGCCCTGAGCAAACCACATGTGTCGGCCAACACAATCACTGCGTATGTGCACATGCTGCTTGATATAGTTTTCATAGGGCTCAATACATTTTCCTTGACAGCTGTCAGCTTGTCAGTTTTGTGACCTACCAAAAATTGGATCACACCACCACTGGTGAGCCCCGACCCACAGTTTGGGAACCATTAGTGTAATGGTTTGGGAGCTGGACTGCTTGCGATTTGTCCCTGGGCTTTTCTTGACTATTTTACTAGTTATTCCATTAAAGCAATATATATGTTTGGCTTTTGAGAATGTGTGTAATTATTCTTATTAATTGTACAGTCACTCTTAATAATGTATTGATTATAGTGTAAAATGCAACAACAAGTTGAGGTTGGCAATGCAATTGCTTTACTTCTGCAAGTCATAGAATTATATTTTCTTGACTTAAAAGAAAATAGTGTTTGTCTTCACTTGTCAATGGATGTGTATCTATTGGTGCGTGTCCTCTTCTCACATTGGTTTGTGTTCTACAGCAGTGGTTCTCAAAAATTTTCGACTGGGACCCACTTTTAGAATGGCACTTGTGTTGGGACTCAATGGATATCATTAACCTGGAAGTGATGTCATGGCTGGAAGTGACATTATCAGGCAGGAAGTGCCATCATTGTGACATAATAAAATGACACTCCTAGGAGGCACACTGGCATTCTTGGACTGCAGCAACGGCACAATCATAAAACATCCCTAATTGAAAGCAAGATTAGGACATAATACTATGTAAAAGCACTGAACTAAAAACAAAATATAAAAAACCCTCACTTGAAAAGTCAAACTGTTAACTCTCACAGAAGGAATATAGCAAGCTCCCAGCTTTCCGCAACCCACCTGATGTCAGGTTGCAACCCACAGTTTGAAAAACACTGTCCCACAGTATACTTTGCTTTGTAATGGCTGGCACTCTTTTTGTTTTTGCTGGGTAAGGATTGGCGGAGGGGGGCAGACTTCATATGTGGTTTGTTTAGGGAGTAATCAAGTTAAGACCATTTTAATTACACTTGAGAATCTGGAAGGATTTCACTATGTCCTTTGGAATTCTGCAGCAAATTTGCAGCTATCTAAAAGGTAGGAAGTGAGTTAAGAGAAAATTATCACTTAACATGCCGTTCTTCTTGTTTAGTTCAAATTTGCCACTGCAGTTGTGTTGGTTTTCTTTTTTTTGTGGATTCTGGTGTTTTCCAAAAGGTTGAAAAGCAGAGAGCAGTGTTATGAGTTTTTATTCAAAATTTATATTATAATTATAAATTATAGTTGCTTTTAAAATGTATTAGGTAAGTGATATCGGTGGTCAGCAGATGAAGGCTCAGTCATTACCCATGCACTCCCATTAAATAAATAAAAACCAAATAAAATGCAGTGGATTGGGGTGTGTTTTGTTTGTTTTTTGTAGATTTGGTTTATTTATTTATACAAAAATGAGAAGTGCAAAAAATGGTGTTATGCGTTTTTATTTCATTATTGCTATTTTCTCCCACCTCTGCTGAAGGGTCAATTCCTTTTATAGTTTTAAATAATTGTTAATTATAGAATTACAAAAGAAGAAATATTCAATCATAAACTGGTTACAAAAAAAACAGAAAATGTTGGGAATACTTTTGTTTATAAATTTACTCCCCCAAAATTCAAGGATATCACCACTCTCATAAGAGCTCATTTCTGCCCAATCCTAGAAGTACTAAAGCACGTACCATTTTTATATCTATGAACTGGAGAGCACTCCAAATAGATGGCCATAGCAGAAATAGATGAATTGATTTTTTAATTAAGGATTTAACTGCAAGGGTTTTAAGTGGAATCAGAGGCATAACTAGAAGCCCTGGTGCCTGGGGCAATGACATCATGATGTCATGTGACATTGTGACATCACTTCTGAGTTATCCCTGCAGGAGGAGGTGTTGGAAGCTTTGCACCTCCCATTCCTTCTCCACTCCCTCTTGGAGGGGTGCCCCTTCAAAGGGGGGGCCTCCGCAGGAGAACGAATGGGAGGTGTGAACCCGTCAGCGCCTCCTTCTCGGGGGAGGACCCATAAGTGATTGCTGTGTGTCCATCTTGGCATCGCATCCGTGGAAGGTTCCTCTCATGCTCCACCCTAATTATGCCTTTGAGTGGAATAGTTAAATTTCATGAATTTTGTGAGTTGCCTCTGGTCAAAAAGTGGGATGCAAAATAAGTATCAAGTTAAAACTTATCTAGACAAATCAATACCTGAGATTCAGAAATTGTGATGAATTCTCAACTCTCTGGACACATTATCGTCATGACTGCTTTCAGTTGCTCCATTGGGGCAGCTTTCACCGCATGAGGGACCAACAATGTGCTGGTCTTATCTGTCAAGGTTTGAAAACTGAGGAATTGAATAATTTGAAATTCAATGAATTCAATGCTTTTCCAGGGGTAGGCAACCTTAAACACTCAAAGAGCCATTTGGACCCATTTTCCAGAGAAAAGAAAACCTCAGGAGCCACAAAACCCTTTTGACATCTAAAATGAAGATAACACTGCACATATAGGGTTTTTTTTACCTTTATGCTATGTATAAAAAAACTATAGTGTGTTGCATTTTTGAAATGAATGAACTGCTACAGAGAAAAAAAATTTTATTTCAGCATGCAACAAATTTCAGGAATTTATTTCAGGATCATTTGCAATAAATCAATTTATCCATAACACATTAAGCAGTGGAGCCAATTCACATTGCTACTGTATTATTGAACCTGCTTCTGCATAATCAGATTCCACACCAATAATGTCTGCATACAAGAACCACACCATATAGTACTTATAAGAAATGGATTCAACCTTGTGGAAGTGATTCTTATGATGAAATGCAAACTGTATGAGGCTAAAATAGTAATGCTACAAACCATTAGAGTGATAAGAGCATGAATTTTTACATGCTGAGGATGGAATGTGGGGACAGAACTAGTGTTTGATAGTTATTCCAGATTTTGAATGGAGAAGTCTAGGGTTTTGTGTACATTACCTGATTCTGTACTAAACTTTGCCAGCATGACTGTGCATTGAAATAGACTTTTTACAGACAAAAGAAAAAAGGGCTGCACCTCTCCTAAAACTGATTTCCCCCAAATGAACAGGCTTAACCTCAACGACTGTCTCACCTGTGCCATGGACTCATTAGGCAAGCCGCTCTTCTCTCAACCTGAGCACCTCCTGATCTGTAACAACACTGGCCAGCCTTACAAGGCTGCTGTGGGACTAACTGTGACCATGTATTTAAGCACTCTGAACATTCGGAAGTACTCTAAAAATGCAAGTTATTAAATGGTAAATAATATTAGATGATGCCAGAAGACCTTTTTAACTCGGTACTGCCCAAGAATTCCTTTTCCTATCCCTTCTCAAACATACACCCTGCTCCTACATCTACCTACATTCTGTGTGATGTGAGTTAACAATTGCACTAGTGAGGAAGAAACATGGAGATGGAAACAGTTTCATCTCCCCCTGAAGCAGGCTCACTAGGGTGCTAGCTGTTCCGCTCCCATCCCAAGTTGGCAAAGGCCTTTTCAGCATCCTGGACTTTCCCCATTTTGGGACAGTCCAAAGGTTTGCTTCATGGGGGGGGGGGGAGATGGGGAAGCGCAGAGGGTACCCGCAACTCTCTCTCTCTCTCTCGGAATGAAGAACCAACCAACCCTCACTTGTCAGAAGCGCAGACCTCCAAAAATTTCACGGGCAAAAGAACTCGTAGGAAAGGGGATAAGAAACACCCCCCATTGCGACTCGTAAATGGTACACCCCGGCCCAGCGGTCTTCCCGCGTAGAGGAATGAGGGGAGGGGGAAGAGTGGGCAAGAGGGAGAGTACGGTCAATGGTACCTTCCCGCAGCCCTTCCTTCTACCCTCAAGCCAGATGGTTGTGTCCCAACACGAGGCTCACAGAGCCCAAGCGCACTGACCCGGGGTCCGTTTCCTCGCGGGGTGGGGGTGAGGAGAAAGGCCACTCACCTGATGGCCAAATCTTCCGCTGCCCCCATTAAATAACGGCTGGGCGTCATAGTCGGCTGAGGCAAGGCCCGGCCGCGTGCAATCACTCATTCTCTCTATGGGTTCCCTTTCCTACGGGGGCTCGCGGATGGGAGGGTGGGGCCAGACCTTCGTCGAGCAGGGCCGGCCTTTCTGTGACTTGGGCGCCCCCTGCCTGCGCGCGGCCCGCCCTGTCTCTGCTCCATGCATCCCCAGCGCGCTCCTCCCCGTTCGCCACTTTCACCCGGACTCCGGAGCCGCAGCAGATGGTTAAAAGAGCCGCATGAGGCTCAGGAGCCGCGGGTTGCCGACCCCCGGGCTACACTATTTCTCAAGGTTATGTTTGTATTTCCAAATGTGGGCTAGTTCAAGAGTTGCAGAAGATGGAGGAGATTAGAGCAGTGCAGTGCAGAGCAGAACAAGCAAGAGGATTGTGTGTGAGGGTGGGCGGGCGGGTGATATGAAGAACCAGGACTGAGTCACACATGCATGTATGTCACTTATTTTCTCAGCACAATCCTAATCTGTGCTGGAACAGGCAGGCAGGCAGATCTTTGCTGTACCCAGCTGGGGTAAGCCCCATCTCCCCCCCCCCCATGGGGCTATTTGGATCTGTACCAGCCAAATCGCTGGCACAAATCTGAGAGGCCAGATCAGTACTGACCAGGCCAGGGAAAGGATTAGGATCCAGCCTAAGTGAGGGACCCTGGCACTATCCCCTTCCCAGGGCCTGCATGCCCAAGGGTCAGCTTCCCCCCCACATCTCCCCTGCCCCATTCCACCACCCCTTGGCCCTCCTCAAGCTGAGACTGGTATAGGGAAGACAGCGCACATCATGGTGCACGTCTATGGTGCAGGGAAGACAGCGCACATCCTCCATGACTCAGTGGTGCAAACACACTTTAAAGTGCATTTGTGACATGCAAAGTCCCTTGGTAGCCTGGTAGCCAGTTTGAATTGTGTCATTAGTCAACAGTTTTCAGCATTGGTGGGATATGAGAAGGCCCCAGGTGTGCCACAGAAGTTTGGATCACAGCAGTTGAACATCTCTGAAAAGCTCTTTTACCTCTCTGTTTCTAGGACAACCGTATGTAGTAAGAAATTGTATGCCCCACTTCCTCTACCAAACTCTAAGGACCAAACTCTAAGAGGGACAGACAATTCATTACTACAGAGAGTTGACCAAGAAACAGAGCCACAGAACCCAGAAGAGACTTTCAGATATGATATCACAAGAGGCAAAGACCACAGAGGTCAGTTTGCCATGAAAAGGAAAAAGTTGAAAATAGCTGATTTCGATATTTCACATTTGATGACTCACAGCTGAATACAGGCATGCCCCAATATCCACTGATTCAGTATCCACAGTTTCAGTTATCCATGGATGCCATAGAGACTGGAACACCTATTGAAAGGATAGGGGAACATTCAACAAATCTCGTTTTTTACTTTGTTACAGTGAGTCTGGTGCAAGTCTGTAGGGAAATCCATTCTGTGATGGCACATCCCCCACCACTGTAATTCTTATCTGGATCACGTGCCTGTGCATACAAAATACCCACACAAAATAACCCTATAGGGTCAACACATGCAATAATGATAATGTGTATTTTGACGCTAAAGTCACATGATAGAGCTGTTTTAAAACACATTTACTGCATTCCGAGTCATTCATCTTCAGGGCAAAGTACATGTTTAAATATCAAACTACTTCTGCCACACTTTAAATGTCTATCGGCCTTTACCTCTATAGCATGGAAGAAGTTAAACATGCCTACATTAGAAATTGCTCACATGCCTAATAATTTCAATTTCAAAAGAGACTTTTCAGAGCAATTATGTTGCTCTTTGACAGGAAAGAGCAACATAATTAGTTCAAAATGTTTTATATTTATATTAAAGAGAGCATTTTGAGCATGTGTGTGTGCACACACACACAAACCCGACACATACGCAATAATTACATATAGTGTCTCAAAAAATTTTGCTGCAGCAATAAGTATCCATAAATTGATGTTGAAAGAATATGGAATAACAATATCATTGGTATAGCATAATGTTATTCAAACTGTGGATTGGGACCCACTTGGTGGGTCGAGACCTGATGTCAGGTGGGTCTCAGAAAGCTGGGAGCAGCCATCTTGGAAACTGCAGACCTTACTCTTGTTATATTCCTTTTCTGTTAACAGTTTGAATTTTCATGGGAGGGTTTTTTTTCTTAATTTTGTTTTTAGTTCAGTGCTTTTACATCATATGTTGTCCTAATCTTGCTTTCAGCCGGGTATGTTTCATGGTTGTACAATTGCTGCAGAACCAGAATACCAATTTGCATTTCAGGAGTATCATTTTATTATGTTATAATGACAACTTCCTGCTTGATTATATCACTTCTGGCCATGACATCACTGCCATGTTAATGATATCATTCATTTATTTCATTTCATTTATTACGGTCGAAGACCAAAAACATATATCACTTCTGTTGGGTCCCAACATGAGTGACTTTCTAAAAAGTGGGTCCCAGTCTAAAAAGTTTGAATACCATTGGTATAGCAGGTTCAAACATGGGTTGGTAAGTAATATGTATTAGTATCAGTAATTAAATAGAAATAGAATGCTGTAAGTAGGAAATTTACCAATGGGGAGATATCATGGAAGTGAGTTTAGTTTAAATTCAGTTGTCCAATACCCTATTTTACTTTTCTACATTTCCTACGCTATTTCCTACTCTCTCTCTCTCTCTCTCTCTCTCTCTCTCTCTCTCATTTTACATTAGCAGGCTATGAATTTTTAAAAATAAAAACTTACAGTGAATCCTCATTATCCGCTAGGGTTAGGTTCCTGGAAATCTTGCGGATAGCAAATTTGCAGATAAAGAATCATTGATTCTATGGAATCAATGGGGCTAGGTGCAAGGGTTACCTATCTAACCTCAGAAGAATCCAGCAGAGACCCCCAGGAAGCAAGCAGAGTGCAGCAGGAAGTGCCAAAAGATCTCTGAATGCTGTAGAGACCTTTCTGAGACTTCAGGGATCTTCAGAATTGCACCTGCAACCAGCATGGACCTCTGGATTTAGTCGAGAGGATTAAAGCCCCCATTTGCCTGAAGATAGGATCCGAAGGTTGCCAGTTCGAGAACATCGGAAGTTTCTATGAGCAGCAGACCTTGAGAATTGCAGACCTTGAGACCTTGATAAGAGCTGTCTCCAGCTGCCTGTGAGAGAGGAGTTGTGCTGGGCCAGCTGTTTCTTTGGTAGGAGCAGAGAAGTCGTTTATCAGCCAGCAGGAAGGCAATCGTGCGGCCAGAAAGAAAGACTAAACCACAAAAGTTCCATCTGTATGTTGTTGTAGTTCTTGAAAGATAGAACTTCTTTGTAATTCGTAAAAACCCCTTGCGGGTTTAGATAAAGCCTGCCTACGTAAACCGCCTTGAATTAAAGTCAGAGGAGCAATCTAATGACCAAAGAAAGGCAGTATATAAATATTATTATTATATTATTATATATTATTAATAATATTATTATATAATAATAATAATATTTATTATTAATAATAATAATAATAATAAACATGGCCAGTGGATCACTGGTGTAGCTAGGGCATTTTGCACCCAGGGCTCCTTAATTTTTTTACACACATACCCCATGGCAATTTTTTTTGCTTTTTTGGCCATAACTTTTGCTAGCATTAAGGTATTACACTCTATTTTTTCCATTGAGTTCCTGGTGGAATTCCACATCCAACGGTTAGGTATACAGCATGATGGTATTATTCCTTAAAACTGCAATTTTAAAAATCACAATTTGTTCAAAAGAAGTTTTATTTTCGGGTTTTACCTTTTTGGCTATAACTTTTGACAGAATAGAGATACTACACTCTGGTGTTTTTTTCATTAAATTCCGGGTGGAATTATCCAACAGTATAGCTTGACCATATTATGCCATAAACTCACAGTTTTTGGAATTTGGGGTTCAGTGGTGACACCCCCCTGAACATGGCACCTGGGGTGCTGCACCCCCCCTGCCCCATAGGTAGCTACGCCACTGTGGTGGATGCTTCTGTTGACCATTTTGAATGGGTCGGCGCTGATTGCAGGTGCTGTTCTGAAGGCCTCTGAAGCCTTCAGAAGCTCTCTGCATCGTAGATAACAAGGACAGAGATGCAGATAATGAGGAAAGTAGCAATTCTGCCCCTTGCAGATAGCAAGTTCACATATAAAGAGAACTTACTATATATTGCTTTTCCCTGGATCTTTATATCTCACTATGCACAACAATTGTTATACAATTAAGGACAAGCTCCACACAGAAAATACTTGCTGTTACCTCAACGAAAGCAGGAAAAACGCCTGTGGAGAAAAAGCACTCAGTAGTGAGAAGATGAATGGAAGGAAGACAGCTTGACTTTTGGCCAAAAATATGAAGGCGGCATGTAATCTTAGACCCTTGGAACAACAACCTCTTTTCCAAAAGAGCTGCTTATATACAATTCAGTTAAGGAAATACGTTCTTCCTCCTGCTTAATCCTGCCACATTACTAAACATGTTTAGATCCAATTATGAAAATATTCCTGGATTGTGCCCTGGGACTGGAGCCTGTGAAATTGGTACAGATTCAAGCCTCCATTATTACAGCAATATAAAGCTGTAAAACAATTTGAACAATATTAGGGCTCGTGAAGGAAATATAAATTCATTAAAGGTCATAGAGGATGTTTTGGACTCAGTCTAGCTGCCTAGGTTGAGCAGAGGCCATATATATTTGTGTAGAAGGCACAAGGTTTGATTCTCAGTATCCCCTGTTAAAAGCACCTTGGCTTGCGTACTGGGGAAGGTCTCCCACTGTTGGAAAACCAGAAGAAAAGCTGCCAGATAGAGCAAGAATCCCCAGCCAGATTGAGCTGTCAATCAACGGACCTCATGGTATGTCGCTGCCCAAGGGTACATGAATTAGTGTGGAAAGGCAAAGTACTTTTTTTCTTTAATTGATGGGTCTGGTGAGGCTCTGCCTCCCCTGTCACTGACATCACTGACATTTAGGCAGGAGGTGTGGAATGATGGTTGAACTGCTGGTACTGCCTGAAGCTAAGCTGGAGAATCTGCAGTCTTGTTTTTGGATGGGAGACAGAATGTCAGGCTGTGACAAACTGCTGTATTTGTTGTGGCAGGACAGAACAGCTATTGAGCTGATTAGTCATTGCAAATGTTGCGGGGGAGTGTGCGAGAAGGCCAGCTAGCAAAAGAACAAAATACAACCTTGAGGACCTGTCTAGGCTTGACTTATGATTGCCTGCTCGAAGCTCGATGGCACGCAGTCAGAACAACACTATGAAGTCTACATCTGGGACTGAGGATTCGGTGAATCACAGAATACTGTATATTTGTAAAAAAAATCCCATTGAAAAATGGTGGTTTAGACTAGCTTGTCCATATGAGCCGCCTTGGGTGTTTGTTTCGGCATGGCAAAGACAGGGTATAAATAAATAAATAAATAAATAAATAGGCTTACATGATTTATTAAGTTGAAAGTTCTT
The DNA here is from genome assembly GCA_029204185.1 of Lerista edwardsae. NCBI lineage: Eukaryota > Metazoa > Chordata > Lepidosauria > Squamata > Scincidae > Lerista > Lerista edwardsae. The sequence goes on along the minus strand of JAJKFI010000056.1, from coordinate 6,478,666 downwards.
TCATATCTCCTTCGGTATCATTTTCAAGTGCATGCAGTACAATTTTGATAATACGTACATACAGTACATTGAGCTATCTGTGATAGCAACTAATTCAGTTATTAAAATGTAAATGAATTTGAGTAAAACAGTTTCAATTAATTGACAGCCCTAGCAGCAGCATTGCCAGAAGGGTGCAAAATCTTGAGTTTTTCACAGCTCCCACCCGAGCCATGTAAGCAGCCCCTCCCCCCTTCTGCTGGGGTGATGGAGGCTTCTCCTCTGCTTTGTTTCCATTGCCCTAACTGGCTCCAGCATCAAGGGGAAGGTCACACACAGCTTGGTCAGGAGCTGTAAAAACTGTACAATTTTACACCCCTCTGGCTATGCCTCACTGAGTCCTAGGTGTAATGCTTTGTGACTCAACCTCCCTGGCTAATAACCCTTCCGGTGTTAAAGCACAGGAACGTAGCAAAGAAATTGTGGCTATAGTTGCAAGATGATAAGCACAGCAAAATTAACCATGAATTGAGTTGCAATGAGTTACATTGTAGAGTAGGTACAATACAGGGCTACTTACTGTGTTGCACTGTACTGTAGAGGGGGTAGACTGTATTGTAGACTGAAGTACTGTATTGTTAAAGCGGTTAAAGGAAGTAGGTTCAAACACATTGAAAACAAGTATAGTAGTAGAAAAAGTACAATGGCTGGTGTCATATTGCAGTGAAAAGAATTACAACAAGAGAATCATGATCACATAACAATGTGGGTTTTATTGCAGGAGATGTGGAAAGGCATACACCAGCCTTTGGATGGCTTTCCTTTAGAAGTCAATGACTATATAATTATTAAGGATTCATTCAAATTTACATTTGGAAGGCGTCAGGCAGGTCTCAGAAATCTTTTCCCATAGAAAATGTTTTTTTCTTAACTTCTGTTGAATTCCAAGAGCTCAAAAATTAATGCAAGGTGATAGTTTCAAAGCTCACCAGCAAGGAAGCTGAAGCTGTTTGCACCAAAAGGCCAGACTTCATTTACGTAGCAGATAAATGTACATTGCATGAAAATTCTTGGTTTTGCCCAATATTAGGAATGGATAGCCGACTTAAGAACTGGATTCTAAGCCAAGCTCTCCATAGTCCATGAGCAATTCAGAGCCAGGATGCAAAATTGAATGAAATGGTAATGAAGGGAGGATTCTGGCAGCTTTCTTTTTTTCCTCATTTCAGAATACGTGTATCAGATGCACAAAGTCCTATGTTACATACATTATAAGACAGGCTTATAAATAGTCACTTGCCTGCTTACCTGGAGCAAGTGAGAATTACATTCTGGCAACAATGTCATTTTTTCTTCTTCAATGCAGCAAATTATTAATATGAGGAAAGAAGATATAGTAAATTATTTTGTGGGCTAGTAACTTCCATGGATTTATTTGCAACTCTTCTATAAGGGAGGACGGTAAATACAGTCAGTCCTCTTTATCTGTGATCTCGCTTATCTGTGAGGGGCAGAATTACTACTTTCCTCATTATCTGCACCTCTGTCCTCGTAATCCACTATACAGAGATCTTTCGGAATGGCACATGTGACCAACATTGACTCCTTTAATTAAAGTGGCCGACAGAAGTATCCTGGCTATGTTTAAAGGATCCATGCTCAGTGCAGGTGCCATTCTGAAGATCCCTGCAGCCTCTGGAAGGTCTCTGCAGCATTCAGAGATCTTTTGGCACTTCCTGCTGCATCTGCTGGCTTCCTGAGAGTCTCTGCTGGATTCTTCTCATGTCAGATAAGGTATCCCTTGCACTTAATCCCATAGGTTCAATTGCTCATTATCTGCAAATTTGCATTTGCAAGGATTTCCAGAAACCTAACCCTAGCAGATAATGAGAACTGACTGTAACAAATTAATTAATCAATGGGCATGTGTAGCACTTCAGAGTTAAGGACTCCCAGAAACCCAAGCTTTAAAAATATTTCAAGCCACAATCCAATGCTCAGCTTTGCATACCGTACTCCATCTGAAATCAATGAAACATAAATGCTTCATCCTCTATAGTGAATTTTGGCTTCCAAATATCCCTAACAATGTAAGCCTGAGGTGTGGTTGGGCTAGCACAGGTCTCTTGTGCTGGCCCAGGAGCATTGCAAACATGCCATAAAGTGCATTTGCAACAACCCAGGAGTTGGGGAGGCCGGTGCTTGGACGTACGCTGGCCCAGCTGTGCCACATACCAGGCCGGAGGGGGGGCCGGTGCGAAGGGCTGAGGAGAGTGGGCAAAAGGCGAAGGCGGATTAGGGTGGATGGCTTGCGGGCGAACCAGGGTGGGTAGGGGGGTGGGACTGACCTCTGGCACTAAAGCCAGATCCAAACCCACAGCCCAGTGGTGTCATCTAAATGATTTAAGAACAGGTACTCACTTTTGATTGGCTCGTATCGGGATCCGCCCACCGGAAGTGATGTCATAAGCCGGAAGTGAGGTCGTGGCAGGAAGTGACATGAAAAAAAGCCCTTTTTGAGGCCTCAGACAATTTTAAACTGACCCAACAGTTGCAACAGTATTCCACAGCACCCCCAGAACATGTTAAGGAGGCCTGGCATCATGTTAAAACCCCAGAGCAACTCATTTTTCAGTGGCAAGGAAAGGAAAGGCTCCGCTCGCTGCCTGTCTGCCTGCCTGCCTGGCTCTGAGAACATGCAGGCAACTCAAACATGCAGGAAATTCAAACGTTGCAGAGGGCGGAGTCGACGAGTGGGCGGGTGAGTGGGCGGGGCCAGCTGTAATCCTAGAAACCGGTACTCGCGTACCCCCGCGTACCCCCTGCATGACATCACTGCCCCCGCCCAGTTAGCCTTACATGGGCCTCTCAGACCTCAGATCCAAGTAGCCCTATTGGGAGTGCTGCAGTGCAATATGGAATAAGAGGAATAAATTCCCCTTACACTGTGGGCACAATCCTAAATTGCGCTGGAAGGATGAGGCTGGCGGGCCTGCTTCATATCCAGTGCACATTAGGTGTGCTGGGGAGCTTTCTAAGGGCAAGGGCACATTCACGCCTCCCCATAGGGTTCCTCGGATCTGCCACCTGCTGTACAGCAGGAGCAGATCCAAGGAAGCTGCACGACCCAATTTGGAGTGGCCCCTACCAACCGCATTCCATCCCCACCCCCATGCCCACCGGCTCACCCAAGAGCTCTAGCACCAGTCAGTTTCCTGCATCATTAGAGTCTTTCACTATTCATTCATTCACCCATTTTGCCAGGCCTCTAAATCTGCATTAATAATAATAATAATAATAATAATAATAATAATATTTAGTATTTATATACCGCCTTTCTTGGTCATCAGATTGCTCTTTTGACTTTAATTCAAGGCGGTTTACATGGCAGGCATTTCTAAACCCAAGGGTTTTTACAATCACAAAGAGTTCTAATCTTACAAGAACTATCTACATTCAGATGACACTTTCAAGTCCAGTCTGTCTTTCTGGCCTCGCAATGCCTTCCCAATGGCTGATACACGGCCTCTTGCTCTCACCAAGAGACAGCTGGCCCAGCACAACTCCTCTCTCACAGGCAGCCTTGGCTCAGCTCCAGTCTTATCAGCCGCATTCTTCAAGGTCTGCCGCTCACGGAAACTTCCGGTGCTCTCGAACTGGCAGCCTTCGGATCTTATCTTCAGGCATGACAGAGGCTTTAACCCTCTAGACTAGGACGTCCTGCCCTCTTTAGGATTTAAAGGACCTCTTTAGCTCCCTCTGGGTTCCATTTCATTTCTGCTCCACAATATTCAGTGCTAGGAAGCCCTCTCAGAACACGATCGCCAGATGAATGACCAAAAACCAGCATGGGCACTGAGCACCTCTTCACATATGCACATACGATTTCACACAATTTGATTACATGCTGGTGAATGTGTAAACTGACTTAATTAAAAATTGGTTTGAGGTGACATTGGGTGATATGAAAGATTTCTTTGGATGCACATACACAGGTGTTCATGTGGTCTTTTCTACTGTGGAAGGGGCCTGGCATCTCCTTTCCTTTGCAACTACATCACATACAGGTTTGTCTCCAAATCCAGTGCTGACATGGAAGGAGAGATGACTTATTATCTCTTCCTCCATGCTTTAGGTGCACCACTTGTCATTTACCTTTCCTAGCCCCTGTCCCAACCTCATGCAGGCTTTTCCTATTAATATGTTTTAAGCACCTTTTAAGTCGATCTGATTAAATGTTTCATTTGGCTGTTCTTGCTTTTTTTTAACCAATCAAATACAAATAAAATTATAAAATAGACAATAAAAGCCAAGCCACAGAAATAAAACCCATCAATTAAAACATTACATATGTTACTTTTTTTTTAAAGCCAATTACAGGGCATCAAAGGCTTCCCCGAAGCCTTGTATTCCTTACAACAAACCTGCAAGGTAGGTAAAAGCTATTTTTCAACTTGGAAACACTGGGGAGGCAAGGAAAGATGTCACCGTGATGTCACATGGGCTAGCCAATTTGTGCATAGACAGTTCATGCTAGAAACTAACAGGAAAGGTTTTCCCAACCTCTATTCAGCAAGGAAGTTTGTAAGCTCGACCCAAACAGGGTAAGCAGTGGTGTCATTCAAATGATTTAGGAACAGGAACTCACTTTTGATTGGCACTTGTCGGGAACCCGGAACCAGCCACGGAGCCCGTTAGGATCCGGAACGCCCGTTCTGGTCCGTTCCCCCTGAATGACATAACTGCGGGTAAGTACAGTTCCAGAGCCACCAGATTACTCTAATTATGTCTGTCTACACCAGTAGCACAGCCAGAGGGAGGCAGCACATTAAGTACTGCAAGCCCGCCACTCGGCTCTAACAGCAAGTGGGAGGGGTCACTGACCTGTTGTGTTGTGGCAACTGTAGTATTTACCATACCACCATCCCTCTAGCTACGCCAGTGCTGCACACCCTTGTTGAGCTAAATCTGGGGTGGCTAATTGTCCACATTAATTGGTTGAAGATACACCTTTTAAGTGGTGGTTCTTTTCTATTTAGCAAGGGGAGAACAACTGTTTCTGTTCATCTCAGAATAGTGTCTTTCCCACTGGCTGCTTGCTGATGTTTCTCTGACGTTGTTATCACCGTCTTCACCAGATTGTGGCCAAGATCCCTCTTGGCCAGGAAGAGATTTTAAATTTTTCCTGTGCTATGTAAACCACTTTGTGAACATCTTCCATTGAAAAGTGGTATATAAATATTCTATTTAAAATATAACAATAAAATGCATAAATGAAAATCACACCACTTGATATAACAGTCCCCAAGTAATTATCATGGATCAGCAAATTAGCCCTGACTGATGCTTTTTGAATGGGTGTTTGGTTAGCTGCCCAGTTTGCATCTCTAAGGTTTTAAAAAAGGGACATTTGAGCTTCATGGATTTTAAAAATGAGAGCTAGTTAGCAATTATAAATAATTGCTGGATTTTTTTAGAGTACATTTTTGCTTTAATAAATAATCAGCTTTATAAACACTTTTCAGTCTAACTGAAATGTGTCCTTATTACAGTTCTGGAACTGCAGAACTAGAGTAGCAAATAATTAGACAAATAATATTAAATAAAAACACCTTGCCAATATAGAACATATCTACAATAGTATGTGACCAATGGAGATTAAAGAACGGGTCATATGTTTGCTAATCATGCCAGAAACACTTCAATTTTTTAAAAACACAAGCAAATTGCATTTTTTAAAAAGATTGGTAAAAACAGAATGTGCCTTTGCAATATTTCAATAAGATGAAAATAGACTTTTTCTTCTTCTAGATCACTAGTGACTCCCAGTGGCAAAATGTAGTAGTACCACAGAGTTTTTAGAATAGAAACAATTATGTGCAGTATATGTAATCACTACTGGACATTTTTCCAAGGTGACAACTGATGATCTGTAGGAAAAGTCCTATTTAGGTGTTAAAGACTCTTTTGCCTTTAGTTTAAAGGCACTTCCTTTTTGCCGGTTCTGTTCATCTTATCACTTCCTATGGACTGCTGTGAGATTAGGTATTATATGACTTGCCCCTTAATTCCCCCTTGAACAGTCTGCATGAATTTCTCCAAAGGAATTTCTGTTCATATAAAGGGAAAGGGAAGAGATTTAACAATTGATTTCTTTCATTTTTCTCCTTTTTTTTTTCTAAAATAGAATAAGCATTATAAAAAAAGGAGAAAAATGGGAGGAAATCAGTAACTAACACTTCTCTCCTCATAGGAACAGCTACTGACATTAGGGCATTTCAGAAAGACTATTCAAGGGTCAATGACCCTTAAGCGCTAATGTTTTTAAGTGTGATTGTTTCATATTGTTTCATTTATTGTTATTGTTTGTTTTAATATTATTAGCCACGCTAGGAAACTCTGCTCCATAGGTGAAGTAAAAAAGATGTATAAATAGATAAAACAATACCCCAACTAGAAGCAATAAAATAGGCTGAAAATAGGAGCAGTTCACTTTTATTTGATGTTGCCAGGATCCCTTGTTTAATGGGACGTGTTTGTAAGTAAACATTATAGGAGGATCTTGAACATGGAAAAGCATTGCTGGATAGTATAATGCTTTCTGGAAGCCCTCTTTTAATTGTGCTTCCCACCAAATTGTGCAAAAGCAATGCCTTAGCAGCACTAAAGAGTTCAGTTTTGTGGCAGTTTGGCCACAATTCACATTTATCCTGTTGAAATCATCAACAAGAGGGTTCAGAAGTACTCAATCCAAGCTAGCAAATTTATAGTTATGCTGAGTGTTTCAAACAGATGGCACATTGTAAATCTTGTTACAAGTTGAAAAATGGAAAAATCCTATTGTAATAAATAATAATGCTTTAAGTTATTTACGTATTTGTTTATTTGATTTGTGCCCTGCCTTTCTCCCTGAATTTTTATGTATTTTTATGTATTTTAATTGTTGTTAGCCTCCTTGGGTAACCCAAGGAGCACCTAAGGAGGCTAACAACAATTAAAATACATAAAAAAATAAAATATATTAAAATGATATAAAAATTATAAAATACAAATAAAATTATAAAATAGACAATAAAAGCCAACCCCCAGCAATAAAAATCATCAATCAAAACATTAAGTAAATGACCAAAAAAACAAGCCATCATGCCCGATAGCAGGGCATCAAAGGCTTTCCAGAAGCATTGTGATCCTTAAAACAAACCTGCAAGGTAGGTAAAAGCTATTATTGTCATATTATAAATTGAGATGAGGCTCAGAGATAGTGTCTCTGAGATTTGTCTAAAGTGGCTATTTTCAACCTTTTTCATCTTACAGTAATCAGACAAGATGCTAAAACTGCCAGGGTTTTGTTTTCTTTTACAATTGACAAGGCATGCCATGCGGTGAACCAGCGGCTCACATTCCCCAATGGCCCTACTAATAAATGGTCCTCCCCTAAACTCCCTCTACATACCTGTGGACCAGGTAGGTTGCTTTCACAATACCCCTTTTCCTCTGGAATTGCCATTCTTTGCTCACTCGCTTTGAATGGAGAATCTGGATCAGCCATTTTCAACCACTGTGCAGCAGCACATGAGGGTGTCGCAAATGGTCCCCAGGTGTGCTGTGGGAATTTGGGAGACAGGCACTTATTAGTAGGGCCATTGGGGGATGTGAGCCCCCACCAATGGCAGCACAGTGTGCCTTGCCAATTGTCAAAAAGCTGATGGTGTACCTTGATTATTTTAGTGCATTGCCAGTGTGCCATGAGATGAAAAAGGTTGAAAATCACTGATCTAGATGATGTCATAGTCAAACTATCACAGCCTAGTGTTTTCTGGGTCATCCCACTGAATTTGATCTGTGGCCATTTTTTGTTTGCAACTAAATGCTATTATAGTACTGGCCCGGGACATAGCTGAAGGAGACGTCTCTGGGTCACATCCAGCAGGCCACAGCCCCACCCAAAGGTAATTGCGGTGACATCATAACATCACCACAATTACTTCCCCCTGCACGCCACGCCCCCTGCTTGGTTTTTTCGTATTTGAAAACTGAATTTTAAGTGGCTCACCCGTCCGTCCACACAAGTGAAGCCACAATCGCTTCGCTTGCATTTAAAGGAGGAGCTGCCTGCTCGCTCGCCCTTTACACATGAGTGAAGTTGGGTGCCGGCTTCACTCACATGGATAGGGAGGGGAGCAAGCAGAGTCGTTCCAGGGGCTCGCTTGCCCTTTGCATTTAAATAAAGCTGGTGGTAGCTTTGGGTGGGTGGAAGAGACACTTTAGCCACTTGCTCACCTGCCACTTAAATGTGAGCAAAGCTGGATGCCGGCTTCGCTCATGCGGTGCGGTTTCTGTTGTGGTGTCAGGCAGGCAGGCAAGCCAAGTGACTCCTCACCTGCCCACCCTTTAAATGCAAGCAAAGCCGGGTGCTGGCTTCACTTGCATTTAAAAATGGGGTGGGTGGGTGGGCGGCTGTAGCAGGGCACTCAAATGCTGCCCCATTAGCTCTGCCGCCCTGTTCCATGTGACCCCCTGGACCCTGGTCAGGCATGCCATCGGTACCAGCTAAATAGCACTTTGCCTGTTATGTCCACACTGGACAAGCTGGTATTACAATATCTGGAGGAAAAGGGGTACGGTGGAAGCAACCTACATCCACAGCTCAATCCTCTTGGGCACAATTGTTCCACCAAGACAGACTGCCTTACAGCAGTTGTAAACACATCTCCAGCAGTATGCAAAGCCACGTGCTGCCAGAACACTGCTTGGGAGGCCAGAGTGGCCCCAAATAAATGTTTCCTTACCCAGAGAAGAACTACAGGGCTCCCCCCCTCCACTCAGGATGCAGTGCAAGTAGTTTTGGCATGGCTGCATTGGCAGGGAAAGCATAGGATTGGGATACCACCAGGCACCTTTGAGAAAAAAAACCCAGCTTGACTGGTTTAAGCAGCATATTAAGCAAGGAAACAAAAAGATTTGAACATATTAATCATCTATGTACTTAAAAATGCATCAGACAAAAATCAGACAAAAAAATTCAAATACAGAAAAATGAAATTATGAATAATGTGTTTTGTTTGGGAGGAGTTATTCTTCAAAAGACATCAACTAGCTAACATCATTTTTGCAGTTCTGAACATTGAAGGACAGCAAGTGTGCAGTAATTCCAGGCAAATGCAGAATATTGAATTGGGTATAGAATTGCACTTCCTGTTATATAAGCTTTCATTTGCTTTGAAAAGGGGGAAGAAGAAGCAGATTTCTAGTCCTCATTATTGCAAAGATATCTTTGACATCTCCAAAGCCAAAAGAATTTCTGCATTAAATTGCCAGTGATCAGGAGCTAATGAGTGCTATGGTTCCTATATTTGTAAACTGTTATCTTATTAATGTTACTTATTGAGATGGTTTAATTTGTATGCCTGCAGCAGTCTGATGATCTTATTTTTGCATAGCATTTAGATATTGCAGACATGTTACAAATAATAAATGTTATGATGATTATTGTTACTTGGCCTATAGCTCCAAGGCCTCTTGGTTTCAATGGAACAAGTTGCCTAGGCAACATGTGAACATTTTTCCAGTCCTTTTTTGCATCTCTCCCACTCAGCTCGACCGCTTGCTCTCAACTTACATTTCTCCAACCTCCCTATTATAAGCTGGGCCTAGCTTGCAAGGAAAATTCAGAGCACACACTGAATATACCTTCCTGCAGAAACTCACTTTTAATAATGATCTATTCCACTGCCAACAACTCAGCAGGAGATTAACTGTTAGAGCACCACATTCCTCTGTAACACATATCTTCATTGTTGATGAAGTCAGACAATGAGTGCAATCAAAAATGAACCACAAGAACTCTAGAATATACTGCTTAATTTTAATAGTCGAAAGTGAGTGAAATTACTCTGCCACAGCATCCTTGGCTATCTACAAGTCCATTTTAACAAAATGCTTCCAGATCTTCCTATACTTGCATGGTGAAATAGCGCTGCTTGCGGAAGCTCTGGAACGCTCACAAGTTGAACAGGTTCAAGAACTGAACTGGATTGTACTCAACTGAGTTGGAGGATTCAAGTTCAGCAATTGGGTCAATGAGTGTTGATCTGATTGGAATCCAGCTCTGAAACACCATCTGCCATTCCCAATGTTGAACTCCAACTTTTGATAGCCCAGGCAACTTCACCGTCTGTCCATGCCATTCATATGGCGTCCCTTACCCTTAGTCCCTCCAGGACTGGCTAGAGTTGACCTTGACTTTCAGTTGACTATTGAAGGCAATCCTGGAGCTTTTAAAAGGATTAAAATCCTAACTAGGATTATCCTAGTTCAAACCTAACTAAGATTCAGGTGCCCTTATGACAGCAGAACACTGTTCAGCTGTTGTAAATGGTGATACAGTGGTGAGTTTCTGGGCAGGGGTGGGCGTGGGCTGGAGATGGAACAAGAGAGGGAAGGAGTAGATTTCTGGCAGTACTGGCATGCTCTGGGTCCTAAACCCCGTCTCTGCCCCCTTCCTTCTTCCTGACAATCTTCAGACGTGTGCCATTAACATTGCTGGCACAGATCTGACAAGAGCCACTGAGGTTGTGGAGGCTTGTCCCAGGGTAAGGAACAGAAGTAGGTCTTCTTGAGGGGACCTACTGCCCCCCCCCGTGGGAAAAGGCCCCCCCCATGGGAAAAGGAGCTCCATTGGTGACAGCTGTCTGTGACAGCTCAGGAGAGAGATCTTGGGATGCTGGTGGACAATTCAATGAAGGTATCGACCCAGTGTGCGTCAGCAATTAAGAAGGCCAATTCCATGCTTGGGGTCATTAAAAAAGGGGTTGAGAATAAAACAGCCAATATTATCATGCCATTGTACAAATCAATGGTAAGGCCACACCTGGAATATTGTGTCCAGTTCTGGTCGCCGCATCTCAAAAAGGACATAGTGGAGTTGGAAAAGGTGCAGAAGAGAGCGACAAAAATGATTACGGGGCTGGGGCACCTCCCTTATGAAGAAAGACTGCAGCGTTTGGGGCTCTTCAGTCTAGAAAAAAGGCGCCTGAGGGGGGACATGATTGAGACATACAAAATTATGCATGGAAGGGATAAAGTCGATAGAGGGATGTTCTTTTCCCTCTCTCAAAACACCAGAACCAGGGGGCATCCACTAAAGCTGAGGGTTGGGAGAGTTAAAACAGATAAAAGGAAGTACTTTTTTACCCAGCGGGTAGTTAATCTGTGGAACTCCTTGCCACAGGAGGTGGTGATGGCATCTGGTCTTGATGCCTTTAAGAGGGGATTGGACAGATTTCTGGAGGAAAGGTCCATCATGGGCTATAGGCAATGATGGATTGTGCAACCTCCTTACAAAGGTGGTGGGCTACTGGTACCGGGTGCAAGGGAGTGGCAACAGGATGTAAGCATCTTGTTGTTACATGCCTCCCTGGGGCAACTGGTGGGCCGCTGTGAGATACAGGAAGCTGGACTAGATGGGCCTTTGGCCTGATCCAGCAGGGCTCTTCTTATGTTCTTATGTTCTTATGGTGCAATTGCATCAGTGAGGATGGATTTAGGGCCCACTCTTGTGGGCCTTACTGTGGGCAGTACGCTTGTACCGCCAGTGCTCATGTCATCATCCCTGATGCCGGAGGGACGCCAGCCCGATGCCGGCCCTGCACAGCCTGGAGGCAGCAATGTGAGCCGGCAAGGGGTGAGTGTCCCACTCGCTGGCATCGTGTCCTTTTTGGGCAGGGGGAAGGGCAGTTCCTGGGTGGGGGAGGGGCGGAGCGGGAGTGGGACAGGCAGCAACATTCGCCAGCGATCCTGACATCTGTGTAGGGCTCTGCACAGATGCCCTCGCTCGCCTGCCCATAAATTGCTCGTTTGCCCGTGCCCTTACTGCAGGGAAAGGGGATGAATGTCCCTTTCTCCTGAGGAGCCTCCCACAGCTGCCTGACTGCCGCTCAGGATTGGGCTGCCCAACTGCAATTCTATACTTATTTTCCCGGAACTAAGCCCCACTGAACACAATAGGACCTCTGCATAGAAATGCTTAAGATTGTGCTGTTAGGATTGGGCCCTTAATGACATTAGATGGTAGTTTTTTTAGGGGAAACTCCAGGAACAGCTTCAATCAGAGTTGGCAACCTTAAGCTTCCCACACTGCAACTCCTATTGGCTTTCCATGTCCATTAAAACCCACACAGTTTTATATCAGCAACTTCATAAACTCTCTTTCCTCCTGATGCTGAAGTCTAGATAGCCCTCCTAATAAACTTTTCAACTCCAGAAGAATTTGGATGCTTGGTTTTTCCATTTCAAGTTTTTCTGCGGACACCTCTTGCAAAGGGCGTCTAAGGGAATCATGGTCTTTTGAATGGTTAATGGCCATCATTACTATTCCTGTGGCCTTCAGCTGGCTGGATTCTTCAGCCTTTCAATTCACCTCTGAGATTAGCAAAGCTCCCCCAGTGTGACCTAATTTAGTTCAGGTCATGAGACAACTGTGGAACACAAGTCTACCAGTTGAAGACAAATGTACAATTTAACATTTCAATGGGGGTCAACAATGCCCTGGGTAACCTATACATCACAGGTCTTTCCTAAGCCTATTTCTTATTTCCTGAATAGGTCTTTCCTAGGCAGCCTAGTTTTGTGATCTGACAGCAAGTCATTTCTGATCCTTTGTGAGGTAACTGTGAAGATCTTGCCTTATGGTGGGAAAATGGTTATCATGATCCATGCTTACTCTGTTGCATGTCTGCATCAAGGTATAGTATGAGGCTGTCCATTGCCGTGGGGCTAGAACCAGTTCCCCATTTCCTGTGCCATCAGTACTGTAATTGGGGCTGGAACAAACAGCCCCAAATGCTTCTTATCAGGTGACCTCAGTATAGCAATTTTGTGCCTCTGTGTGATCCAGAGCTCCCAGATCTGTCATGTTCCCTCAGTCCATAAAACGCATCAGGGGAAATGTTAAATAAAACAAGTAATCACTCCTGTCATATGGTTTACATGCTAATAAGAAGTCTTTATATTCTCCTGAAATCAATCTGCTAAACTGCTGCTGTCATCCAAAAATCATCCAAGACACGTTTTACAATTGCAGCATTTTTAACACATCCATAACCAGATGTGGGTTAAGCTACGTAAACTATCCAGTTGTTTCACAAAAAGCGATGAAGCTTGTTTTAAAAAAAGGGATTTCTCCTCTACGTGTAAGAGTGTCTACTGCTAAATACAAATTACTATGTTGCCTAGTGTGGAAAGGTGTAGGAATATTGTGCGGGAGAGAGATGAAATTAACACTGGATTGCTAATACAAAGTTATCTTAATAATCAAATAAAGCCAGAGGAAGATTTGTTGAACAAATGCTTATAGTACAAAAGGCTGTGTGACAATTGTGTATGGCAGCACTTCCCAAAGTTGGCGGGCTTGCAGTGGCCCAGGACACTGCACTGGCAGCATGTGGTTCCTGGAAGTGATTGGCAATGACATCATCGCCCGTTACTTCTGGGTTTGGAGGTACACAGGAGGCCTACAAATGCAGGTCAGAGGCTTAGGATAGGCAGGAGGGCCCTTCAAAGCATGCGAAAACTGCATGCAGCAATTCTGCTGGCTGTGCTGAACCTCCTCCCGCCATTTGCAGGCATCCTATGTGGTCTTGGTGCTGGCGGGCAGGCAGTCTGTGAAGCCCCAGCAAAAGCCTCATGACCCACCAGGGCATCAGAATATACAGTTTTGGGAACGACTGGTGTATAGGAAACTACAGAAGCGATACACCAATTGTAGTATAACGCTTCCATTTGGCCCAATTAAAAGTCAGACTAGTGAGCTAGCTTTCACAGAATGCTTCCACAGAATGCTTGACATGATGTTAAACAAAAAGAATGGTGAGATATTTAAAAAAAATGTGGCAAAAGGCAAGGTGGCAGCCCTGCCTGCCATACAGCATTCTATAGTTCATTCTAGACGGCAAGTATTTCTCTTACAGCGCAATCCTAGAAACTGCGCAGCTTCGACGCAACAGGGTTGCGTTGACCTTGTGCACTTAGCACTGATGCGGGAGCTCCAATTGGCACTAAGGCAACGGGACTGGCGCTCCAGGCAACACTGGTCCTGTTGCACCTGTGCTGCGCCTTTGCTGCATCGGCCGAAGCTGGCCAGGGCAAGGGAGGCGGCATTTTGGAATGGGGAGGCAGGTCCAGGATCTGGCCATAAGACCGAATCCTATAACCCTTCAGGAGGCCGCGCGGTCTCCTCAGATCTGCGCCTGCTGTTTAGCAGGCACAGATCCAAGGAGCACATTGCTGTGTGGAGGCTCCAGCCTCTCCTATACTGCGTCGGGGTATGGCGCAGGCCGGCTGGCCTCGCTATTCCAGAGCAGTATCAGACTGCACCCTTAATTGCAACCCATCACTTGTCACTGATCACTCAAGCCAAGTAGCTGAAAGTAAAGTGCCTTTTCCCTCATTTTCTATGTTTCTGAATCACTTCTATCTTCTTCAGAAAAGCTCAATCTCCTGGTTATGGATAACCTAATTTTAAGACACTTTGAGGTTGTTTGTGTCATGTCAGCAATCCCAAAACTGTCAGACCCTGCTAAATTTGACCTCTCTCTACAAGAATTGCTAATTTCCCCAAAGTAAGTCAATTTGAATAGTTGTGCATATGCATATAGGAATAGACATGTCAGCGTGTAAATGAACATGGTTGACAACAGAGTCAATACTAGATTATAGTAATGCACTCTGTGGGGATGCCCTTGAAGATGGTTCGGAAGCTGCAATTAGTACAGAATGCGATGGCCTGGGTGGTTACTGGAACTATGCAGTTGGACTATGCAATCTGTTGGACTCCTGCTTCAGCGACTGCACTAGTTGCCCATTTGTTTCCGGGCCCAATTCAAGGTGCTGGTTTTGAACTTTAAAGTCTTTCACAGTTTGTGACCAGTTATCTGAGGGACCACCTTCTCCCATACATTCTGGCCTGCCCTATTAAGTCATCTGACGGGGTTCTACTTCAAGTGCTGCCTTTATCCCAAGTTAGAGGCAGTGATGTCATCCAGGCGCGCCAAGAACCAGAACGCCCAGATGATTGGCAGCTCTCTGCCCCGATGGCGGAGCCCGGCCACGCCTCCCTGCGCCTGGAATCGCTCCATTTCGGAGCGAACCAAGTGCAGGGGCAGGCGGGAGGGCGTAAAGACGTGCGGCTTCTGCCGCGCAATGGCACCCTTTGCTGCCAGCCCCTCCGGAGGAAGCGGTACAGCGTACCGGCCTGTTCCGCCAGCATGCCATCACTGGTTAGAGGGATGGCAGCTCAGGGGCAAACCTTCTCTGTGGTGGCACCACAACTATGGAATTCCCTTCTGGGGGAACTAAGAAGTGCCTTGTGGTTTATCCATGAGGACTCAAAACCTTTCTTTTTCGTCTTACATTTGAGTGATGTTGTCTATCCCCTAATTGCCCCCAATTTGGTTGTCATTATGTTTTTATTTCTTGTTTTATATGTGTGTATTTTTGAAATAAATAGTGAACATTTATCAAGCCTATTCCCTCCTGTCACTTTGCAGCATCTTCGTAATGGGACAAACACAAAGCCCTTCCTTCTCTCTGTGGTTCTGTGGAGGGGTCTCTAGAAATGTGGCAAAAGCCTTCATGAAAACTTAAACACTCCCCCTTTTCTCCTTCTTCATTTTCTATTATTAAACTGAAGGAAAGGCCAAAATTCTTTAGATTCCCCTTTTTGCCTTGAGGGAGCCTGGGCTCCATGAGGATGGGGGTCATATATGTCTGCCAGCTTCAGCATAGTCTTTCAAATAAATTTCCTGGGCTGTCACGCAAGGCGTAGCCTCAATGAATTATGAATGTTTCTGTTCTATTCAGGCTCACACAAGAGCATCGAAAATCATCAAATGTTTTTTTTTCTTACTATGACATTGCCAAGCTCAAGTACAGTTGAAAACAGAAAAAATGAGTAAAAGGAGTTTGAGTGTTAAAACTTGCCAGAAAAGGAGAGATCTTTCCAGTATAACCCAAAACAAAAAATGGGAACAGTGTGAGTAATTTTGGCTCAGCTTTAACACAGGCCTATGCTCATCAGAAGGCCCATGTAGTCAATCCGTTCATCAGAAGGCCCAACTACTAAACCAGCTATTTTAAACTGTTGTGCTGTGGCACTTGGGTGTGCCATGGGAGTTTGAAGCACAGCAGCTGAAAATCACAGAAAAATTTCCAAGTTTTGTTTCTAGGGCAACTAAAGTTTAGTGCAGTGGCTCCCAAACTTTTTTGACTAGCAGCTCCCTTGACCTACTAAGCCATAGGCTGCAGTTCCTCATTAGGACTATGATTGTATTGTATAGAGTGGCAGGTTTTTCACAAGGATTGTGCGACTTCCCTGGCTAGTTTCTGTGGCTCTACAGGAAGCCAGAGCTCAGAGTTTAGGAACCACGGCTTTATTGGTTGGCCTGGCTACATGGGCCTTTTGATGAGCATGGACCTGCCTTTACCAAAGTTGAACCAAAATTAGCCACAAAATCATTGCATTAGACTGTGAGATAAGAAAGTGGTATATGGATGTGTGACTAGTGTTATTGTGGAGTATGTATATAAATTTGGGGCACAACTAAAATGGGGATGGATACAAAAGTTGTTCCACATCTGCAAACCCACATATACAAATGTATACATGGAACTGTCCATTTACTATGGTTCTCAAAAAAGTTCTCAAACCTTTTAGGCCAGGTCCCACTTTTTAGAATGGCACTCATGTCAGGACCCACTGGAAGTGATGTCAGTAATCTGCAGGCGATGTCATAACCGGAAGTGAATCATCAAGCAGGAAGTGCCATCATTTTGACATAATAAGATGACACTCCTGGAATGCAAACTTGGAATGCATTCTTGGATTGCACAACCATGAAATATCTGTGACAGAAAGCAAGATGAGGACAAAATATTATGCAAAAGCACTGAACTATAAACAAAATTGAAAAAAAAAACACCTGACTTGAAAATCCAAACTGTTAACACTCACAAAAGGAATATAGCAAGAGTAAGGTCTGCCGCTTCCAAGATGGCTGCTCCCAGCTTTCCAGGATGGGACCCACTGAAATCAGGTCACAACCCACCAAGTGGGTCCTGACCCACAGTTTGAGACACACTGCTCTGGATAATTCTGAATCCAGATGCATATTCTCTCTGTGTTATTTTTTAATTTACTTTAAAGTTAAGGAGCCATTTCATTTCAGGGATGTTTTCACTCAGTAAAAATCAAATTATTTTATTTTTTCACGTTTTTACACCACTCTTCTTCCAAGGAGCTCAGAGTGGTGTATATGCCTCCATTCCTTCTTTTGACCCTCACAACAACCCTGTGAGGTAGGCGAGGCTGAGAGTGACTGGTCCAGGTCACCCAGGAAGCTTCATGGCTGAGTGGGGATTTGAACCTGGATCTTCTAGGTGGTCTATCAAATCATTACACCATCCTGGTTCTCCATTGTATTGTACTTTTTTTGTACTATCTGTACAGTACTGCCTTTTTCTTAGACATTATTGACAAACACAGAATACATTACATTTTATAGGTTATGTTTCCCTCTGAGATATTCCTTCCATTCCAGCAGAACTAGCATTGATGAAACAGAGACATAATACAAAGTCATTCTTTCTGGGCTGATCAGTTAAACTCTCTGGAGGGTGCATGTGAATGGATCACTGGAGACAGGAGCTGCCTAATAGGTTGGATTTTGTCTTCTAAATATGAATGAGGCGGTTTAGCCATTTTGCAAGATTTGGACCTATAAACAATATTTCTCTGGCTCTTTTATTTAATGGGCATTAGGAGCAGAAAAGAGCAAGGGGAAAAGACTAATTTAAGGACCCAATCCCAATCAACTTTCCAGCACCAATGCAGCCACAAGGAAACATATGTTCCCTTACCTTGAGGAGCCCTCCAGGACTACAGGATGTAGCGCACACCCCATTGGCACACCCCATTTCAATGATAGAAAGTTGGATAGGATTGGGCCCTAAGTCTCGCAAACCTCATTGGATATCTGATGAAGCTTCCCTACACAACATACCTAATCTTGCTCAAGTTGAAGACTGGTTCTGTTTAGAGATTAGAGGAGACTGTTTACTTGAGATATACTGATATTCATGCTAGACTTTGGTATATTTTACTGCTGTTATCCACAGCAGTGTGAATAGCCTAACATGTAGTATCTTCATTTTGTTATGCTTTTCTCAAGATAGTACTAAACACATAGTACAAATATGACATGGTACATTGATAGCATTTTTACTGATAAACAGAGAAGGAAATCCACTCATGCTTTCTGCATAACCTTGGACTCCACTCATTTTAATAAGCTAGTGCACCTTCTTCCATGTAGGGGAGGGTGAACTGTAGGGGATTGTGAACTGCTTCCCTGAAAATCCTCCACCACTGGGAGAGGTCATCGGGGGGGGGGGGGGGGGAGTGGCGTGCCATCAATATGCTGATGACACCCAACTTTATCCTTTCCCCCTGATTCTGAGGAGGCGGTTGAGGTCCTGGATCGCTGTCTGGAGGCGGTTGGGGGCTGGATGTGGGCGAACAAGCTGAAATAAAATCCGGATAAGACAGAGGTGCTTTTGGTTTGGAAATCCACAGCTCAGGTATTGGACTATTGCCCTGCTCTGAATGGGGTTGCACTCCCTCTGAAGGAGCAGGTCCGCAGTTTGGGGGTTCTCCTGGATCTGCAGCTGCACCTGGATTCCCAGGTGGCGGCGGTGGCCAGGGGAGCCTTTGCTCAGCTTCAGCTGATTCGCCAGCTGCGACCGTACCTGAGCTGCGTGGACCTGGCCACAGTGACCCATGCCCTAGTGACATCTAGATTAGATTATTGCAATGCGCTGTACATGGGGCTGCCTCTGCAGACGGTCCGGAAATTACAACTGGTGCAGAACGCGGCTGCTCAGTTGGTTGCTGGGGCACATCAGTTTGACTCTGTCGAGCCGTTGCTTCGGCAACTACACTGGCTGCGGTTCTGTTCTGGGCCCGATTCAAAGTGCTTGTTTTGACTTTTAAAGCCCTTTACGGCTCGGGTCCGGGGTATTTGAGAGACCGCCTCCTTCCATACAATCCTGCACCATACTCTTAGGTCATCTGGGGGGCCCTTTTGACTGTGCCGCCACCAGGAGAGGTGAGAGGGATGGCAGCCAGGAATAGGGCCTTCTCAGTGGTGGCCCCCCAACTTTGGAGTACCCTCCCCTTAGAACTGAGAACTGCTCCCTCTTTGGTAATATTTTGGCGGGGGCTGAAGACCTTTTTATTTCAACAAGCTTTTAATTGTTGACAGGCTGGCTGGCTGGTTTTTTAGACTCTTTATATTTTAGGATCCACAGGGCTTGTTGTTTTTAAATTTTAATTATTTTAATGTTTTTAATTATTGTTTTTAATTGTAAATTTTGATTTTTATTGTATTTTATTGTTGTGAGCTGCCTTGGGTGCCCATGGGGCAGAAAGGATATAAATAAATAAATAAATAAATAAATACGTTGGCACTGACACTACCCATGTGTGAAACAGGGTGGTGGGGTGGTGCTGAGTGCCAGTGAGGCATACAGTGCCATGGACCCAACTGACCTCGAAGGGTTACATCCAGAGGCGTCATCCTACCGGAACGGGGCAGTACCCCGTTCCGGTAGTTCCGGGGAGAGCGGGAACGGAGCAGCAGCGCGCGGCAGACTCCGCGTGCTGTTTTTGCCCGCCCGCCCGCCCACCCCTGCGCCTGGATCGCTCTGTAAGAGAGCTCTTCCAGGCGCAGGGAGGCATTGCCGGGTGCTGCAAGGGGGCGGGGAGCTACAGCTCACCCGTCTGTCCCTGCGGCGTTCCAGATCCTGGCGCCAGCAGCGTTCCAGTTGCTGGCGCCAGTGAATGACGTCACTGGTTACATCACTTCCTGGTCACTCAGGGCCTCTGAACATGAACAGAGCCTCGCAGCCTCCACAAGTCCTAGAAGTGCTCTTGACATGACAAGAGAACATCTCTGATTGAGTCAGGGACTGAGCTCAGGGAGCTCAGTTGAGCCGCCTCTGCCTCCCCTGCCCACACATCTCTGGTGTAAAACCAACAGCCCAATGCTATGGGCTCTTCACTACTGGCGGCTGAGGTAAAGCAGCTGTAAAATACCTTCCAGCCATTTGCTGAGTAGTGCACTTCTGGAGCCTTCCTATGCTTGCTGGCGCACCACCCACTCAACATGCAAGGCAAAATGGCATAGGAAGTGAGAGGAGTGGGGGTGGGGAGGCTGTGAGAGGGGTGGATCCAGCGGCGATGGTATGGACAGGATCCTATCCCCTCTCACAGCAACCTCTCTACCCCCTTTCTTTCCTCGAACCTGCGCTAGCAAAATTACTGGCACAGGTCCAAGGAGACCAATTGTGGAGCAAGAAGGTTAGGGATAAGGAGATTAAAATTTTCCCTCTGAAGCCTCCGAATCCACTCCCCACCCTCCGCTGGATAGAATGTGACTATTTTTGGCATGGCTGCACCAGTGGGGTGGGAAGGGTGGAATTGGGCTGTAAGGAGGTTCCTGCCTGACCAGGACTTTATAACAGGGTTTGAAGGAAGATAAACTCTAGTTAAAACAAACCTGGTTGCTTTAACTGCAATTAAATATGCAGCAATGCTGATATATTACAGAGAGCCCAATCCTGTACTTTCTCCAGCAATAGCATGACGCTGTGCCAAAACAGCATGCTACATGGGGGAGGCAATTGAGAGACTTGGGAGAGGAAACAAATATTTTCCGTTACCCCTTCATAAGCCCCTCAATTGCCAATTGGGTCTCTTTGTTCCTAAACGAGTTCCTTGGCTTGTGCAAGTCCAAGGAGATACAGAGGACGTCTCACCTGACACCAGAGAAGAAAGTATCCAGGGCAAATTGCTGGCACATGGTACCACCATCTCTGCTTCCAACCCTCCCCCTGATCTGCCCTAAACCTCCCACCACTCCGTACTGTTCTGCCCATCTCACCAACTTCCCAATGGAAGTAAGGCTCCTCATCACCACCACAGCACATAGGATCCACCCCAACTGTCTGTGGTGGCAGTCAAGAAGCACATGACTCCAAGCACTTCCTGAACTACAAGAGTTTTGAGTAGTCTAACATAGGATTGTGCTCCAAGTAAGTGTGCCGGTTCTGGCTCAGATCAATAGATGGCATGCAAGTCATACAACAGCAGTCTGATAGAGGTGCCTATTCGGACTAATAGTGACTCTCCAATATCTCAAACAGATAACTTTTGAACATGAGTGGCCAGTCTGAAACTGGGACTTTCCATATGGAAAAAAGCAAGCAATGAACCCTCCCCAACTTTATGTGTTCCTTCCCCAGTTGAAAAGGGGATAGAGCTATAAAGTCTTTCAAAGATGTTGTAATATCTCAGTGCTCAAGGGAGATCTATTATTTTGTGTTTTGTATCTTGGTCTTGAAAGCTGAACAAACACCCCACATATCATTCTGATAGCATCACGTTCAAGGGAAATAGTGTGCTACAGAGCATGCCTAAGCAGGGAGTGAAGCCAAAAGCCTCACTTTGCTTGAGCAATAAATAACAAATACAGTGGCCGCAAAAGCACACCAACAGCGCAAGCCTATGAATGTTTACTCAGAATCAAGCACCACTGAATTTGATGGGGCTTTGTCCCAGGTGAATGCCAATGAGACATAGCAGCTTAGTTTATATTTTACCTGAGACGAACACAGTTGCAACAGAGCCATGTTTTTAGAGGGTCACACAACCACTGTGACTGATAGTGTGGATCTCTTCTGCAGTTGAGCAGCATTGTGACTCAGTACACCACCACCTCTGGATACTCCATGATGACCATCATGGCGTCATCACGCCATGGTGGTTTCACACCATCACCAAGCTTCCCATTTTGCCGAGCCCCATGCTGGGTTGAGCTGAGCTGAGCTGAGAGGTATACACAGAAAGGTGTTGAAAGGTACCATCCAATGCTCTGAGGCTAGTTCAATATATAGTAATGTACATTAATATGTCTGTTATTTTCCAGAGCCTATAATCAATTATTTCTCCTTGGTGACGGTCCATAAGCTCAGTGAAACAGCCTGTGTATCCCAGGAGAAATGGTTGTAAAAAGGTAACTTACAGGAGGTTCTAAACCCATGATGGCAAACCTATGACACACATGTCAAAAGGTGGCACGCCATGTCATTTTGTGTGACATGCCAGTGTTCATCAGTACACAACAACTGAGTTTGTTTTACTCATATTTCATTTTTGTAATTTGTATCAGCGGAGAATCCATTCCCAGGCCCTCTGTGGATACTGAAACCCGCGGATAATTAAATCACGGGTTGTAGTCCAACAAGGCCTCCAAATGCGACCACAACTTTATTTTGGTTACACTTGGAACCTTTACAAGGCCTGGGCCTCAGAAACACCCCCAGAAGTGTCAGAAGGGCACTTCCAGTTTTTGCGAAAACCAGAAGTACCCTTAAGACTCTTCCAGGGTCCTTTCCAAGACCCGTAAAGGATGAGCACAGCCTCTACATGTCTCACAAAGCATCCTGGATGCAACCAGATCAATGTTCCACTCACATCTGGGAGGTCTTCAGTGGGTCCTCAGCTGCGGGTTTGGAACTTGTGGTGGATCAAATCTGCAGATCCGAATCTTTGGGTCCCTGGAGTAAGGAAGAGCATGAGGAAGAGCTCACAAGGAAGAGCACAGTGGAGGCTAGTGGTTTCCTTACTCTTTCATTCTGGAATCCAGATTCAAATCTGCATTTCTCCTAGGTCTGGGGTCGGCAACCCATGATTCTGGAGCCACATGTGGCTCTTTTAGCCGTCTGCTGCGGCTCCGGAGTCCGGGTGAAAGTAGCAAAGGAGGCTCCCAGCATTGGCTGCGACCGCGGGCTCGCTCTCCCTCCCGGTAGGCTGCACTGTGCTCAGGGCTGCAGGTTGGGAATCACCCCCTTTTCTCCCCTTCCCTCCGAGCCAGGAGCTGCTACCGAGAGCGCCTCTCCGCTCGGCACCAGTCCCGCGCTGCACGCTGCTCCAGGAAGTGGGGAGAGCATGCTGGCGGCGGCGGCGGCTGGGCTCCCGCTCGCTCCGTGGATAGCCTTGTGCAGAAGGCAACCCGCAAAGCTCCAGAGCTGATCCGCCGGCTAGAAGGGTGTGTGGCTTTTTGTGTTGACTGTTCCGGGAGGCAGCGGCGTGCAGCAGAGAGTCGGTGGGGAAAACTTTCTGGCTCACTCTCGGTCAGGTTGCAAAGTTGCCCCTGGGGCAGCTCCCGCTTACAAGCACGGAAAGCGCCGGGTCTCGCAGGTGTGTGTGTGTGTGTGTGTGTCCTGCCCGTTTTCCAGGATCTCTTGCCCGGTCCCTCTTTCTGCAATGTGGAGGGATTGTTTGCATCGATGGCGTACAAGTTGCAAAAGTTCCTGTGCATGAGCCTGGGATCCCCCTTTTGCAAACCTAAAAATAAAAAATCCTCCACCGTTTTGGAAAAAAAAAAACACCCCATAGTGGCAGCAGTTGCAAGGGCAGCTGCTCGCTCGGCTCTGGGGTCTGCCCTGCCCGCCCATCCTGCTGCTGCTTGTTTTCTCTGTAGCAGTTCATTCATTTCAAAAATGCAACACACTATAGTTTTTTTATACATAGCATAAAGGTAAAAAAAATTATATATGCAATTTTATCTTCATTTTAGATGTCAAAAGGGTTTTGTGGCTCCCGAGGTTTTCTTTTCTCCAGAAAACGGGTCCAAATGGCTCTTGAAGTGTTTAAGGTTGCCTACCCCTGTCCTAGGTATAGCAAAACCTGACAGACAGAGGGTGCCTGAACTCCATCCCATGCATCAGATGCTGATTCACCCCATAATCCCCAAAATCAGCATGAGCTATGAAGGCCTACTGACTGTTGCCTCACCCCCATAGATGTTAGTAGATTGCTTAAGGCAAGACCCTTTCCCCCTAAACTGAAGATGCCCACGTTTACACAAACCTTCCTGTGACTAATTCAAGCCCCCTAAATTTGTCTGGGGAGTTGTAGTTTATGGAGAGCAATAATGGGCACAAACAAGCCCCCTTCCCCTATGTGGGTAGGCTTGGGAAGACATTCTCCCTGAAATCTTGAACACTGGGCATCCAGCACCTGAGATCCTGAGTAGAGGCATTTGTTTCCAGTGAGTAAGATAGGTGTACCACTCAAGTCTTGCTGAACACAATGGCCTTACTTCTGAGTAAAAGAATTAAAACAGTTTTCAACCACCTCTAGGTAGGTGTCACTTCGAACAAGTGCTGCGCATATGTGCACAGAGCATCAGAGTGGGGCTTACTGTGCAAAGGAAAGTGCCTGCACAGGGCTAATGAAATAGACTATGGCTCAGATAGAAACAGTCTCAACAAGAACTTTTGCCACTTGCCCTAGAGAAGTGCTTTTATTGTTGCTTGTTAAATTATAAGAAAATCTCAGGTGGATAAATTGAAAAGAGTGTAAACCTGGTAGACCTCATGTAAAAGTGAGTTGCTTAAATCCCATTGACGTATGGAAGAGTTATACAGTTCAGGTGACACAGAATTGCCGCCTTTATAGTCCACGTTAATGTGCCCTAGCTCCTTCTTCATAAACTAATAAAATGAAATGAAATAGTTTAACCACAAGATGTCACTGTTCAGTTTAAAATTTTGAGAAAAGCACTAAAAGCAAGTCCACCTGAGTTCAATTAGACTTGTATCCAAGTATGCAGGGTATTTGGACCCCACACATGTACTTGAAAGCAACATATACGCAATTTCTAATTGAGTATTTTACCAAGCAGTTGGAAAAGTACCACTGATTAATTTGGAATCATTTAAGGAAAAAAAATGCATTTCCTTTCATTCTCTCTCTCCCCTTCTAAATTGGGGCCTGCTGTTTCCCTTCTCTGTCTGGATGAAGGGTGCGGACAGTAAAGCTCAAGCAGGTTTTTTTGCATGCTAGGCTTGTAAATGTATTTGGGTTTTTTTCTTTTTTTCCTTCTAGATCAGTGCACTCCAGACTCTGGCTCGCAGGCTGGATCATCTGACACCCATTGCTTCCTTCCCCAAGGTGAGCAGCAATTACCCTTCTGCCTGGGAGCTGCTGCGAAGCCTCTCCATGCACCCCCGAAAGTTGCAGCAGCCAGCCACTTCCAGGTTCCATGGACCCAGCATGCCTCATGCCCAGATTTCTGGGCAGACACACTGGTCTGCATGAGTATCGAGGGTGCATGGAAGTGCTTCGCAGTTGCCTGTCCTTTCAACAGGCTACTTTGCATATGCTTTTAACAATGACAGTCAATTGGGCTGACTCCTGGGTAAGTGTGTATAAGATTGCAGCATTCAGGAATTTGGGAGACTCTTTTTAAACTGATCAGCAACTGTTTGGGAGGGTTAGGATGGTTATTTTTAAACATTTATTTAAAATAAAGTTATATTTATTGTATACTTTTAATTTACTTACTTAATTTGATTTTGTCATATGGGGTTGTTAAAAAATTTTCCTGCTTGATGACATCACTACCAGCCATGACATCACTTTCATGTTAATGACATCACTTCAGGTCAATGGACTGCCATTCTAAAAACTGCGTCCGAGTGCTTAAAAGTTTGAGAACCACTATACTAGAGCAAATCCAGTACAGCAGAATTCTAATCAGAAGGGCAAGGCTGCTTGAGTCACACAGTTGCATGGCAAGGGGCACTTCTGAGCAGACATTTGCAATAGTGCAGATTTCCTTGAGAATAAGCCCAACTGAAATTAATGGTTAGAGTTCTGAATAAACTAATCCATAAAACTTATTCTTCACTGCTTTACACACATGCAGATGTATGCCAGTTGATAAAACTAATATTCAAAACACTTGAGAAGTGGCTGCAAAAAGAGAAGATTAATAACCAGAGGTGAAAGAAAAGTTTTGTTTTATTTGGGTTTTCAGTGTTTTCCACTGAAAACACTTTGTTTGTTTACAGCACATTCAACTCTGAGTAAGGGGTATACATACCACAAGGCAAGGACTTTCAAGGAGGAAGAAATATTGCTTACTCTAGGACAGTATTTCACAAACCATGGGTTGGAACCAGTGGTGTCATCTACTCTCGCAGAGACGCAATGCTGGGCGGGACTGACGTTTGATTGGCTGCCTGCCCGTTTGCTTCCGCCGTCCTTCCTGCTCGCCCAGGCACCCAGCGCCCCCCCCCCCTGCATCCATCACGGAGCTGGGCGAGCAGCGGTGGGGCACGGTGACCAAGGGCAGCCCACGTGGCGGGGGGGAAGGCGGCAGAACCGCACAGACCGGGCTGCCAATCAAACGTACGTCCCGCCCAGGGTTCCGTCTCTGGGGGAGTACATCCCACCACTGGTTGGAACCCACTTGGTGGGTCACAACATGACGTCAGGTAGGTTGCGGAAAGCTGGGAGCCGCCATTTTGGAAGCTGTAGATCTTACTCCTGCTATATTCCTTGTGTGTGTTAACTGTTTGAATTTTCAAGTGAAGGTTGTTGTTTTTTAACAAAAAAATTGTTTTTAGTTCAGTGCTTTTACATCGTATTTTATCTTCATCTTGCTTTATGTTAGGGATGTTTCATGGTTGTGCCATTGCTGCAGTCCAAGAATGCAAGTTTGCATTCCAGGAGTGTCATTTGATTATGCTACAATGATGTCACTTCTGATTGTGACATCACTTCTGGTGGGTCCCGACATGAATGCCATTCTAAAAAGTAGTTCCTGGTCTAAAAAACCACTGCTCTAGGAGACTATATCCATGTTCCAAGATATTAACACGCTTCCTCAGACATTAAAGAAGCAGCAGTTTCCAGGCCTTGAGAACTAGTGCCTTAGTTTCCATCTACCTGTTTGTTCATGTTTTTAAAAAGTGTTGTGAAAGACTACTTTCTGCTTGGCAGACAAAGATTCACAGGTGACAGAAGGGTATCCGAGATTACACAAGAAAACCTACGACAGGCAGCCTTTACATAATATGTTTATTCAGCACAAACCTAATTATCTGGTAAACGGCTAGATTTATAGCCAGCTTGGCTACTTTAGGGCACCTTTTTGTTTCAGGTTTTAAAACATAATTTTGTGAAGTTACACAAGATATATGCACAATTAGCACAAGTGGTTTGCTGGCAATATGCCCCATTGCTAAGGAGGCTGTGTGTCCTCACCAACCAACACCACATCCCAACAACTGAGGCAGGGGATGACTCAATCCACATTGTGCAAGCAAGTCAAAAGGTTGACTGTTCTTATGAGCAGGATTGCCCACATCAGCAAGGGCTGCTAACCAGCCAGCAACCATAGCACTGGGGCTATGTCCCCTGTCAATACAGAGTAAACTTGTATGCAAACTGCCACCTAAACCACTACTGCAGCGGTTCTCAAACAATCCAGGAGTTTGAGAACTGCTGTAAGTGCTAGCGGGGGGCAGCGGAATGGCAGTGACTTGACTGCTACGATTGCGTTGCTTCTGGGCATAGATTGGGGCTGTGGGGAACTTACCAATGCCTGCCCCAGAGTCCAGTAGGGTTGGGGAGCCCTGCAGACTCCTCTGCATTGCTCCGTATGTGTTCAAAACGTTTTTTTTAGAAAGATTGTGACCCACTTCCTGGTTGCGACCGTGAAGGTGGGTCACGATCATTTAAAAAAAAAACTTTTTGAACACACAGGGAGCCCTGCAGGGAGGTCCACGGGGCTCCCGAACACTGCTGGATGCTGTGGCAGCACTGGTAAGTTCACTCAGCCCCCAGCTATGCCCAGAAGCGATGCATCGCTGCCATTCCCCAGCCCCTTAAGGGGACACAGGCAGTGCTCCTCGGGCATCCCAGCTTGAAAACCACGACACGACTGTCTAAAACAGTAGGCTAGGCCTCTTTTACTTGGCCGTCCTCATCCGTGGGCTCGGCCCTCGTGGATTTGACTCAGCATAGGTGCCAACCTGCATTGGAGAGCCTTAGAGACCTTGTGGACTTGACTGGAAATGCCTCTCAGAAGGCTTCAGGAGGTCTTCTGAGTCATGGGGAGGCCACCTCCCTGCGCCATAGAACACCTCCATATATGACCAGAACACACTTGTGGTCACATCCAGAGTCCGCTGCAGATTTGAATGTCCACTGATTTCAGTATATGTGCGGTGGTGTCTTAGAATGGGTCCCCCATGGATACCAAGGGCCCACCCTAGAATAAGACTTTGCTCTTCAAAGTCCTCTGAATAGAATTCTTTCCCATCGTGGATCAGAGCATGTGTAGGCTGTGCTAACAAGGGTTCCACAGCTTTTAAGGCAATATAAGGTTTTGGTTTTGCAAATGTGTCTCTCACAAACAGCCCCCTCTCCACTTGTTCATACACAGAGAATGTGCAGATGATTAATGTACTGTCTGCAGCAAAGGCTTGGGGGGGGGGCAGGGGGACCAAATCTGAGTATTTCTTAAGGTGGAAAACTCCTCATGCACACCATCAGCAAGAACATCAGTTCTTACATGCTGATGTGGAGCATGAAGGAAGCATTTTCTTAGATGGTGAGAATTCAAGCATAACCCACCACAATACGTGCATACAGCTTGAAATGGTACAGACGCATACTGGACGCAAGAAAAACTAGGATGCTTTGCTTAGCATGCTTCGTCTCACAGGCTTCCATGGAACGTCTTATGATGGGGAAGAACACACCAGAGAAAAGGGCGACTGCATCTTTGGTTAGAGTTCACCTATGACAATTCAGAAAAACCTCTAACAAATAGACCACATTGACAATATTCAAGGCCAGTCACATGAATATACACCTGAATATACACACAGAAAATACACCTGACTTGCCACAACAGTCAGATGTACACACTTCGTACAATTAAGCAGTCTTAATTAGAGAGGCCACTGTTTGCTTCAAAAGGCAAGTCTAGACAATGCTGCAAAACAAGGCCATTTGTGAGTCTTGATACTCACAACCCTGATTTAGATGCCGGCTTCATTTTGACAATTAAGTGTGACAGGATCACATCCAGCAACACAAGTACAACTTTACATCTTCCTTCACATAAACGAAACATTTAAATGGCAGAAAGAGACAACGAAACAGTGACACAAGCATACTGTATGTTCCAATGACTTCATGACAGTTTGAACAAAGGATCACTCGTGGCTTAGAGATGGGCAGCTGTAAGCTCAGACTTTCCACCTGTGGTTATCACCTGCATCAGACTCCCAGAGCACGGCCGATTCTTTCCAGTGATCCAGGCATAAAAGGTCCTGTTAAGAAAAATATGAAAAAAATTGTTAATGGATTCAGATTCTGTAGTTTCACATTGACCTTTAGACTGCTTTTCTTGTTTGCCCTTACGTGTTTCTAAACTAAAAAACAGAGTTGCAGCACTGAGCATTCCCCACAACAGTTTAATGCAGCAGTTCTCAAAACCATGGGTCGCAATGCCATTTTTGGTGGGTCATGGGGCCAACACTATCTGGAAGCTGCAAGGCATTCTGGACCATGTTGCACCTCACATGCCTTCTGGCTTCCAAGTAGCACTGGCATGCAGCCCGTTTTGTTGGTCAAGTCATGCCCCAGAATGCCTTGCAGCCTTGCAATCTGCGGCACGACCCAGAAGCTGTAAGGCATTCTAAGATGTGACACGGCTACGGCAGTTGACAAAGTGGGTTGAGGCAGGAAAACATTTGAGAACCGCTGGTTTAATGCATTTCCATTCTTAAATGTCAAATTTGGAGTCATTAGCTCTCTTATGGCTCACTCCATCAATGCAGAGACTCGTTATTTGTTTTAGAGTTTTAATATTTTAGTGGTTAATAATAATTCATGCAATCAACACAAGACTTTTTTATAGTTTCATACCTAGAAAAAGACAGAATGTAGCCCCAAAGAGATAAATTTTATCTAAGGAGTTTCCATTTCACCTTTCCATTTAAAAAAAGAAGTGCTCAAAGCAGCTTTTATTACCATTTTCTAGGAAAGGAACTGAGGTTGAGAAACCACACTTTAATGAAGTGCCTGTCCGATTACAGCCTAAGTCGTTCTAAACACAATGGACTTACTTCAGAGTAAAATGAGCAACCCGAGAAACCTGGTGGTCATTGCCAGAATCGAACCCGCGACTTGCTGCGCCTTAGGCGGGGATCTTACCACTCAACTACGGCAGCTCACGCAAGTGCCTGTCTCAACTGAGTGGTGAACCCAACCCAGAACCTGAACTTATCTGGGCCATTGCCATAGGTGCCGGCCCAGCACCAGCTCTGGGTGCCATAACCCACATTTAGGGCAGCTGGCAAGGAGGTGCTGACCCCCAGTGCCACACAACGGATTGATGACACCACAGCGCTGTTCCCCCATAAGTGCTTTTGAGGTGGGGGTGAAGGTGGGGAGTGGGCAAAATGGAGCGGACAGAGGGAAGGATCGGGCCCCTGGAGGAGGCAGGAACAGCGGCAGCCTCTGCCACTGGATCCTAAACTTTCACGTGATTTGGGCAGCCTGGCATGGGGCTTCTTGACTCTGCGCCGGCTAAATAGTGGGCGCAGATCCAAGGAGACCCACTGGTGCTGTGGCAGCATAAAGGAGCAAACCCTCCTTTACCCTGAAGAGCCACTGCTCCTCTGGGTACCACCAAAGATAGGTTCAGGCTGCCCAATACACATCCATTATCCTTGTGTTAGGATAGGATCAATAGGGAATCAATAGGGATTCTGCAGTAGGTGTCATGCGTTTCCATGCACAGAGCACACAGATAACATACTACGTCACCTTTACAGACATGGGCATTCATTATGACATACTTGTCATTATGCCTTGAACTTTTATATATATATTTACACACATGCACACTGATCGTTATGCTACCAGTACATAGGTGGGCAAAGCAATTGAGTCGACACAACATCAACCTGCTCACACACCAAGAAGCCGCCTGTCTTGCAGATCTAGCCATCAGACTAAGTGCAGGTTTTGCTAGGATTCCAGCAGGCTCCACTGAAGCTTTCAAAACCTTTTGAGAGTGCAATCCTACCTTGATGGTAGGCTGTTGCAAGTTGCTTGCGCAGGGCTGGGAGTGTTGCAAACGGGCCGTAAAGCACATTTGCGACTGCTCTGGAGTCGGGGAGGCCAATGCAAGGATGCATGCTAGCCTCTGCATACCAGATCCCATGCACGTCGGGGTATGTTTGCTCTGGCCAAGAGCAGCTGGCATGGGAATCAGAGACAGCTGGGGAAGGGCAGCGCAGGGGCATTTCAAGGCAAGGGAAAGGCGGGCAGACCAGGCCTGGGAGAGGTGTGGGACCAGCCCAGGCGACCTAGGCCAGATTGTAACCCCCATACCTGGGCTGGTCAGCCTTACTGGTCAGCACTTGGATTTGCATCAGCAATTTTTCTGGTCCGAGTAGGATGTTGGGAACTGCTGATCTATTATAAGGAAAAATGAGATTGCATATAGGGCAAATGTAACCAAGCTAAATTTTGAATTGCTTTTATCTGGAAACTCATCTCCTGGCAACTGTGATGGCAAAGAAGTAATATCTCAAGCAAGAGCTATGGAGCAGGGAGGCTTCTGTTGACTCACTCAGCAATGAAATCTAATGGTGTCCAGGAGCCGAAGTCTGCATCAGGCATGGATTTCCTGTTCATCGGCGTATCCAAGGTAACCCTACGATGGAGACAGATAAGACCTTCACATGGATGTTTTTGCATCTCCTGCAGAACGCAACACAGAGGACTGTGGCAGGAGAGCCATCCAATTCTGCATTGAATTCTGCATGCTTTCTATTGTGCTCACAATATATATTTTTCAATATTCACAATTCTTTTTATTAAGATCTAACTTCTCACTAAGTAAAAGGCCCCAAGACAAGCTGCCAATGCACATTGGGGGAATACAAGTTTATTTGCATGCAAGCATTTAATGCCAAGGGGCAAAACAACATACAGCGATGCACAGATGACCCGTTTTAAAATGAAAAACAGCTTCAGCAGGGTACAAGTTAGAACAGAGGAATCTTTTTACTGCCAGCTGTTCTACTCAATTGCTACCAATCCACCCCTTCAAGCTGCATTTCCCATTGCAGGGTTCCAGATGTCCGTTTCCATTCAAGAATAAGTTGAAATTCTGCAAGGGATCAGCAGCTTGAATTAATTAATCTGAATATGTAACATGGCTGCCTAGGAAAGGCTGAGCATCTCCTCCTCCTCCCTCCAGTCAGTTGCTCTGCTGCTGAGGAATTAGGCCCTCCTGAAGCTGCTTTTCTGCTTCCCATATGGGGCTTCCTTGTCCATACATGCATATGCTATACAGTTGGACCTCAGTATCTGAGGAGGATCCATTTCTGGACCGAAACCCACGGATAAGCAAATACACAGATCCGCTTCAATATGACATCTGGCAGCAACTAGAGATTTTCTCCAGCCGCATCCAGAGCTGTCCTGAGGCCTGCAGAAGTCATGTTAGCCTCTGTGGGCCTCAGAGGTGCTGAAAGGGCACTTCAGGTTTTCGAGGCATCTCCTCCGCTAGGCTCTCGCAGCTGCGAATGGCTCTGAAGGTGCCACTTTACATGGGCGCTCAGGTGCCTGAAAAAACATATCTCTTTGTCCTCCCTCTGGGAACGCCACTGGCCAACAGTCCTGACAGAACTGAGATCTGAATCAGGGGGATTCCCAATTTGCAACACACTAGGAAAGCACCATAAATTAATGCAGAAGTCCAAAAATAAAAATCAGATTAAAGGAATCAGTGTTCAAATGCAAGTTATTTATTACACTACTTTGGCAAAGTACAATTGAAAGTTCAAAAATTAAAAATGGTAGCGAGAATCCCGCTTCCCTTCCTTGCCAAAATTTAACCAGAGAGCAACATGGGTAAATTTTCCACTACTTACGGGAGAAGGGCAATGGCAGCAGATCCTGGAGGTAAACCACTGTTTGCCCCAGATAGACTCAGACAAAGCTGATGGACTGCTCCTTTGGCCATGCCATATCCAATCATTCCTAAAAAGGAAGAGAAGAAAATATCCATCTTACATGGTCAAACGTTAAGGAGGGGTGATCTGTCCTTGCTGCTATGCCGTTTTGCTCATCTACTGCTTTTACTATATCTTGTTTTTATCTTTTTATCACTTTGTCCAATGGGATCTACTCAAAGGTCATTATGCACAAGATTCAACCAGACTTACTCTTGAGTGTTGTTCACATAACTATACATCATGTATGTGTTATACAGCTGCAATCCTATGCACTTGCCTGGCAGTAAGTGGACTCAGAGCACAATCCTAACCAACTTTCCAGCACTGACCTAGCTGAGCCGATGGGGCATGTGCTGCATCCTGCAGTGTAGTAGTCGTAGTCACAGAGGTAAGGGAATATTTGTTCCCTCACCTCAGAGCTGCATCGCCCTTACCACGGTGCTTGAAAGTTGGTTAGGATTGCCCTCAGTGGAATTGGTTTCTAAGTAAACATGAATATACGCTTGTGGCCTGATCCTTTTTGAGTTTGGCTGGAACATGTCCTAAGTTACCTTTTTCAATGCTGCTTGCCCAAAAGTGATATTGCCAAGCCTTCCCGATTTTCTACTTCCTATAGTCAGGGCCCCCAGCACAAGCACATAAATGCAGCAATTCCACAAAAGCATAAAAAAGTTGCAGCTTCTGAAACTAGGTGCTACAGGACACTAGATACGAGGTGAGATACTAGAAAGTACAGGTAGATTATTCCTTATCCAGACATCCAAAATCCAGACACTTTTGTCCAATACTTTTTTTAAACTTTCTGTATTGTGAACACTAGAAGGTCTTGTGCTCATTCCCATATACAGGCTTTAAGTTCTAGTCTCTGCTCTGTGGTATAGTGCCATAGTTGAAACATGTCAAAGAGACCAGCAGACACCCAAATGGCTAACACTGAAAAAACCAAGAGTGTTTCTCATTATATTTATGCAATTATTCCAGAATACAAAAAAAATCCAAAATCCAGACACCTTCCCATCCCAAGCAGTACAGATAAGAAATACTCAACTTGTAATTCAGTTTCCTAAGAATCTCAGCTTTTGTTTTAAAATGTTTCTAGGCCTTACATCTATGAAGATATACTTGAAGATAATGCTGGTGGTCAATGCATGCTTACTAAAATCTCCAAAACTAGAAGATAACCAAATAAAATTTCCTGCAATGGCAGATGAGATTTTAGCCTCCCATCAAGCACTTTGCTCCTTCCCATTATTAGCAAATCAACATAAAATTACACACATCTTCCCAATTTACATCATTTTTGCAGGTTGCACAGAATATTGCAGAATTTGAATATGCTAGATAGATTTTTAATATTTTGCACACGGTACATAGAGTACCATCTACTATCTAGTTCTACTTTGTGCTGCAGGGGACAAAGAAAATCAGAAAATGACTCTGTCACTTTCACAAGATTGAGAGCGCAATCCTAAACTGGAGTTAGGATGGCACAGTTAGGCCAGCAAAGTTTGGCTGGCATAAGGACACCATTAAGTATGCTTGGACCACTCTCTGAGTCAGAGAGACCAGCACACAGATGTGTGCCATCCTACCTGACTCTAAAAGAGAGTGGTCCAAATGCACTTTACAGTACCAGCCCTTGTGCACTCTAAACTATTGACAAAGAGGAACAAAGGTCATTTGTGTTTCAAACAGGACAAAATAAACTCAGAGCCCAAGGTACACAAAAAAACTATTTCAGGGCCAAACTACTGCATCTGCAAGGTTTAAAGCACCACCACAGGATTATTTTTTTCTTTAATTAACTTCAGCCAGATTGGAATGGGGGGAGGAAATGGTGGTTTAACCCTACCCTCTCCAGTCCCCTGATCCAGCTGCTATTGACTTAGAAACAAAGGCATACCCTAGCCTTTGTACTTCTGCAAACAACAGTAGCTCATTAACTATACAGTACCAGGCATTTCACTCAAAACCTTTTACTGGCTTGCCACTCCCAAGTGGAAAGTCTCTTTCGGGAGCCAAAATCTTCCCCAAGAGGATTTGAATGGCCAACACAGCAGACACAGTTGCACGGCAAAGAATTTGGAAGCCAAGGACTGACTGTTCTCAAATGTAAACCGTTAAAGCCATAAAGAATATGTGACCAGATCAAACAGCAACCATCATATTTTACCTGGAGTTCCGGCTAATGCTGCTTTTGCCCCCGTGAGGGTCAACAAGCCTCCCTCCTTCAGATGCTTGGTGGCCAAGTGGCTAGAAATGGTCGATGTCCACACACTTTGCTTCCACATCAA
This sequence comes from Lerista edwardsae, assembly GCA_029204185.1. Taxonomy (NCBI): domain Eukaryota; kingdom Metazoa; phylum Chordata; class Lepidosauria; order Squamata; family Scincidae; genus Lerista; species Lerista edwardsae. The sequence continues at coordinate 6,443,438 of JAJKFI010000056.1, read as the reverse complement.
GTCACTATTTTTGTACAATGCTGGGGGCCAAAGAAGAGACAGAATATCAGCCATAATGATGGCAATAAGTCATACGACTCCTGGCTCTGGGCTGTATGACAAACCTACTAGAATAGTCACAGCCACCCTTTTCCTCTTCAGGTAGCCTCCACTGTATGCATAGGTGGGGGTTGACTGATGGAGGCCTCCCTGGAGTAAGCAAACATTTGTCCCTTTGCCCCAGGGCAGTGGTTCCCAAACTGTGAGCTGTGGTTCCCAAGGGAGCTATGGAAACCAGCCAGGGGAGCCGCGGAATCCTCTTGAAAACCCTAATGTATAGGGTTGTAGCCCTAATGGGGAGCCGCAGCCAATGGCCCAGTAGGTCAAGAGAGATGCCAGATGAAAAAGTTTGGGAACCACTGCCCCAGGGTAAGTCCTAAAGGTTTCCCCACGACCGAATGGTCTAGTCGTGACTGACTGTAGAGCCGGCGTTTGTCCAAGGACAAGCTTCCATGGTCATGTGGCCAGCATGACTATACGCCATAGTGCATGGAACGCCGTTACCTTCCCACCAAAGTGTACCGATCTACTTGCATTTTTAGGTGCTTTCAAACAGCTAGGTTGGCAGGAGCTGGGACAAGCAACGGGAGCTCACTCCGTCGCACAGTCTTGAACTCCCAACCTTCCAGTCGGAAAGCTCAGCAGCAGCGGTTTAACCCACTGCGCCACCACATCCCAGGGTAAGTCCTAGCTGCCTGCTATAGTTGAATTCGAACTGCACCAGTGAAATCACTGGAACAAGTCCACACTGACCCTGTCCAAGGGGATTAGGCTCAGGAAAGGGGTTTAGATTTGGTGGGTGGGGAAGAATAAGTAGTCTAGTTACAGAATGGTGTGGGGCATTTAAGAACTTGGGGATAATACGCTGACGGTTCATATTGGGAGACCTCCCTTGGATTCATTAGTACTTTGGGAGAGAATTTCCTGGTTTGTTAGTTTTTTAAATAAGTTTAACACTCTGCTTTGAAGCCTTTTACTCAGTAAGAGTCACTGAAAATGCTTTGTAGCATTATGTGAAAACCTGGGTTTGATTTCAGACAGCATTTACTAATATCTTGGAATTTAACACAAAACAACCAACCCACTAGAGGGAGAGAGATTTTTTTTCCAGCAGGCTTTGATCTCTTTAAATGCCAAACAGAAATGAATGCTGCTAGCGGGGAGGAAAAATATATTGTGCAACCCTGAAGAAAAGAGGTTCTCTCCACTGTTATGTCTCTTTGCTGTACAAATAAAACTTTGCTCCACTATGATAAACTTCAGCACACAGTTAATATTCACACATCAACAAGACAGCCTGCCCTGGAATCTCATTCTATTTAAAATCACTGGCCTGGTATCACCAAGCATGTGTACAGACTGAGGATCACTTCAGCTGCTCAGATGTTCTTGTGTAGCAGCCCCATGACATTAGCTAGTTTGAATGTTCTCTAAACCATTCCATGCAGAACATCCCCCCCAGACATCGCTAGAGAGAAGGAGTTAACATTGGATCTGATATGACACAACTGAAAGGCACAGGGTGTGCATAAACACAGTGGTCTTGCATTTATTTATTTACTCTTTCCACATGGCTATGCCAAGGCCAGTGTTAGGTCCTCCACCTAACGGGTTTTAGAGCATCTCAACTGAGCCCAAGTGTCTTCTGGTGACTTTCAGGAGGTGTTCTGAGGCATGGGAAGGCCATGTGCTGCTTTCCCAGGCCTCAGAAGGGCTCCTGGAGGCATCCAGAAGGCACCTCCATTTTTGGCGAATATTCTGAGGTGTGGGAAGGCCACATGCAGTCCTCCCCGCAGACTCAATTATCTGCAAACATCAGTATCTGCAGGGGTCCAGGAACAGACCCCGGCAATTGTTGCCTTTGCCTGAAGATGCTAAGCAGGATCAGCCTTGGATTGGCCTTGGATGGGAGACCGGAAGTCACTGACAGAGCTTGTGGAGGAATGGGAGGAGTGTGGAGGAGTCAGCTGACAAAAGAACTGGCCAAGGTGTGATCTGTGGTGGACTGTGAAGGCTCAGAAGGTGCAAGAGTGCAGCCAGGATCATGACCACCACACATTGAAAGGGAAACATCTGAAGAAATTGAGGGTTCTGTGAATGCTACATAGAACAATAATTGTAAAAAAAAAAACCACTCACACAAAAACACCCCCAATTGAAAAATGGGGTTTATGAACAGCCTTCCCATGTAAACCGCCTTGAATCCAGTGAAATCTGGAGAAAGGCGGTATAAAAATACATTAAATAAATTAAAATTAAATAAATTAATTACAGAGGGCCCACTGTAAAATTATGGACACATCATACTGTGCCAAGCTAATTAAAAAATCTAATTGGGATAAAAAAAAAGTGTGTTTTAGGTATGACTCTAGCCCACAGCCGAACACGTCTGCTTAAGACATCTTAATGGCCAAATCCTATCCAACTTTCTAGCACCAATGCAACCACAATGCAGCCCCAAAGTAAGGAAAGAAACGTTCCATTACTTTGAGAAGTGCTGGAAAGTTGGTTAGAATTGTGCCATTAGATATACACTTTAAACAACTTATAGCGCACGCAAATCTGCAATTGACAAATTGCAGATTTAGAACCTGCAATTCCACAGATAACTCAATACATGGCTGGAGGACCTCAAAAAACCTTCTGGAGACAAGTGGAAGTTGTTGGCATGAACCAGAAATGCTTTCCGGTCACAGGCTTGGAATCTCCGGACACTGAAATTCACAGATGCTGAGCCTGCAGATAAGGAGGGCCTCTTATATAGATTGAGCGGAACTACTAAACACATTTTCTGCTTATGGATGAAAAGGAGAGAGACCATTCCAAAAGTTATCATTGTAAGCCAGAGCAGAAAGAATTCCGTCCACTACATTCATGATCTTACAGCTTACATTTGGCTTTTGCGCTGCCTCCAGCCCATCCGCCAGCGACACAAAGAATAGCATCGACCTTCTTGTCACCCAGGAGTTTTTCAACATCTTGTGTCACCTTCATAAATACACAAAAGACAAAAATGTTACCACCTTCAGTTCCAAGAACACTGCCTGGAACGTGTGTAAACATTCAGACTCAACCAAGATGCCCTGAGACTTCCCAGTCGCGGATTTAATTATCCGTTGAATTTGGTGTCCGTGGGAAGTCCTGGAACAGATCAAGGGCCCGGTCTGATGGGAGTCAGCTAACTGTTAAGTGATTTGGGCATTCGAGTCTCATTAACAATCCAGTTGCTCATTAAGTTGTTTTATATATCTAAGATGTTTTAAGCAGAGATGTTCAGCTAGCCACCTGCAGGCTTGAGTCACACTTAAAACAATCACTTTTTTAAAATTCCAATGACCCAATGAGATTTGTTATTAGCTAGGCACGGTATAATGTCTATCCATAATTTCATAATGGGTCCTCAGTATCTGCGGGGGTTCTGTTCCCGCACACCCTCAGGATTAGATGTCACTCAAGCGGTACCACTGTGCCTGGGTTTGTCTACTTTAGGTTGCAGGCAGTGACTCGTATGACTGGAAGCTCTTCCACAATCAATCTGACTTTCAAATAAAAAATTAGTATGCCAAGGAGAAGGGAGGCTCGAACCCCTCTCCTCAACATCTCCAGTGGGGGCACTGTACAGCCTGAATGCAGGATGCTATCTATTGAAGGCATTGGTCCATCTAGCTCAGTCAAGATGGACACTGAGAACAACTCTCCAAGGTGTCAGACAAGAAGTTCCCTCTGCCCTTCCTGGAGATGCTGGGAAGTGAAATCAGACACGACTTCAGTGCATCCAAATCAGACACTCTTTCACTTCGCAAGCCACTTTCCAACCTACACTTTGAAGTGTAGGTGCCCTGTGAAGTGCCCTTTCACAGGTTTACCACTGCAGTTGGGAGTCAAACGAGATCAAAGGGAGACAGTCGGGCTTGGAGGGCTTCGGTGTGGGACCGCCTTGGCATCTGCGGATGCTGAAATCCACGGATTTCAGCGGATAACACATAACAGGCCCACTGTGTTGGAACTGCATGGAATGCAGAAATTCAAACAGCCTATCATCCCAGCATGCAAAGAATAATCCCTACATAGTATGTTATTTACATCACTAAACTTGGAAGAAATTAGCCCTTGATTTCCCTGATCCAAATAAAGATACAAAAAAAAGTTTCAAATAACAGGAAGTTCAGTTACCTGATCTGCTTGTTCCACAAAGGAATCGCTCATTTTCACAACAATATTGGCACTTGCTTCATTATTTTCTGCTAAATCAATGCTGGCCACCCACTGAGGAAAAAAAAAGAAACTTTTTCTAAGTGTGCTGCTTTTTTAAGCATGGGAAACTTTTTCAAATACTGTACATTTCAAACATGTACAGTAAAAGAAAAAGAGGAGCGTCCACACCATCCTTGCAGATTTCCCTCTGCACAAATTGCAAGTCCGTTATTTTTCTTGCTTCATTCACCCGTGTATATCTATGACTCAAACCCAACAATTCAGTTTGATTTGGCAAGATAGAATATGGCTAAAAACATATTGCCGCTGCCCTGCCACCCTCTCTCAGAGAAAGGGCAATCCCTTTCTCTCCCCCCCCCCCCATTCTTTGCAAATGTTCACGTTATTACTTCATCTACAAAGTGTTTGACGGTCCACATTCTTACTTCATAAACCAACTGAAACTGAGTGTAAGCGATTTGACCAAAGCCAATCAAAGAATCACTGGCAGAGAAAACATCAGTACGGGTTGGGGTTTTTTTACGTCCCGATCCAGAAGCCCAGTCCCCGTCCCGAGTCTTGTTCTCATCGCAACAAGAGTCGTCAGAATCGCTTAACAACACACACACAATCTCACAATAAACGTCAAAAGAGCAAAGTCTTTTGCAGGAGCGAAAGCATGCAATGCAGGTTGGCAGCCGTTACACGCCCCCTTCACACAACACAGCTGAGCTGCACGAATGCGATCCTTTCCCGTGTCGGATTCTCTGCGTAAGCCGGACAGATGAAGGTTTTACCCAGCTTTTGGCTCGGAAAAACTGCACGCACGCCGCGCCAAGGGCTCCCCTGCCGCCGTAGACGAGCACGCGTCCCGCCTCCCCCGTTGCCATTGCTGTGCCCCGTGCAGCGTCTCTCGCCTTCTGCAAGGGATTTGCAATCAAGCTTCGCAGCGACGCCTCCCAGCGCCTGGGAACAACGAAAGGCTCGACGGGAAAGAAAGAACCCTGTCGCCCGGGCTTCGGGCAGAAACAGCTTCATCTGCTGGCTGAAAGCGGGATTTCTCCACATGGAGGCAACTGTTTTCCTGGGCAGGGAAACAAATGCTGTTCTTCCATCAGAGCTCTCTTTAACAGTCCTTGCAACCTGCTCTTGTTGCGACACTAGTTTTGTCATTCTAGTTTACGTTTTGGACTGCTGTTCGGTTTGCGTTTTAGGAAGGAAAAAAAAGGAGTCTGCTCCTAGTTGCAACAGAGTTCTTCTAACATAACTTCTCTAGGAGTCCCTAGTACCCGTGCCAACTGGGCAAAGAGGCACCTTTTAAAGTGGTGTTCTTTATTTTTAGCAGGGAGGGGAGCAATTGTCACCCCTGGCTTCCCACCCTACCTCCCAGCAAGGCATTTTTTTTTTCTAGTGGCTGGTCTCTGTTTTAGACTGTGAGGCTGCAATCCTGTCCACACTCAACCTGGCTGGGAAAAAGCCCCATTGATTCTCATGTGCATCGTGGAATGAGCCTTCCTTTTTTGAACAGTTTTCTGTAGAGATAACCTTTTTTCATTACAGATGTACATGTGCCACAGAAAGCAGAAATATATACAAACATAAATAAAACTGATCTGAGCAAGAAGGACCAGGCAAGCCCCAGACACAAGCTAGTCTTCAAAGCAGCCACCATACCTTTGCTTAGGGCTACCAGATCCAAACTGGGGCAGAGTGCCTATACCTTTCACCATTGTATAGAAGAAGAAATTTGGGCAGGTGCGGCTCATTATGGAAGGGTTTCAAAAACTGCACCTGCCCAAATTCCATCTTCTATACAATGGTGAAAGGTATAAGGACTCTGTCCCAGTTTGGATCTGGTAACCCTACCTTTGCTGCCCCTCCTGAACGCTCCTTCTCACCGGCCAGCTGAAAAATCTATCAACTGCCAATCTGCTCTTTTCCACCCCTGACCTTTGCAAGCATGTGAAGGGTATGCACAAGCATAGTCACCAGCTATTGAGAGTCATCATTGCACACATCTTCAGAGGGAAAATTATACAAAGACCTTAGAGAAGGTCTTCCCCAAAAAGGATGCTTTCGCTGGCAATATTTCATTCCAGGAAACTGCCATGCTCTCATAACAAGCCCCAACATCCAGAATGATTCTTTATCTATTTCAATTACTAATCCAAAGCAGAGGATGGTCCGTTTGGGAGGGATGACAGTGATGACATTTAGAAACACACACACACACACACATGAGCAAACTCAGAGAGGGTCATTTGATTTCATACACTCCACTTCATGTTTCAGTTTTAACATATTAATATATGTTTGCTTCTGGGCAATTCCTGGATCCTTATTAACAAACAAGAACAAATGGGACTTGCAGCAAAGCAGATCAGAAATAGATGTCATTTGAATATTTAAAACAGGTAAAGAATCTGAGCCTTTGGATGAAACATTAGTCATGTAAGAGATATGGGATTCCTTTTTCAGCAACAAGCACCATCGGGCTACAGAATGACAACGCTGCTATCATGGTAGATTGTTGCAAGAAGCCTACCTGTCTCCTTTAACCTGCAAGCTGGGAAAGGAGATGGCACGTGAAAAAATGTTTTTGGAAAGAATGGGCATTCTGCTGGCTAATTTCCAAGCACCAGAAAAAGGCTCGGCATCTATCATTCCTGCCGGGGGGGCCTTGCAAGATGATCGCCACTTGCAGCCACTAGAATGCCCGGCTGCTTTAAACAGACCTTGTTTGCTTTTGTTGCTGTTTTGAGCTTTGTGTCGTTTATCTTGATCCTCGTGGCCATGGGCTCCTCGAAATGGATGACTGGGAAAATTCTTTGCAAGACCGGAGCAGAGCTAGTCAATGCCACCGACCTGGAGCTGATCAAATTCATGGGGGAAATCTACTACGGACTCTTTGGAGGGGGCAAAATGCGCCAGTGTGGGTTGGGTGGGCGCCGTTCCAAATTCAGAAGTAAGTAGCGCTTTAATGTCATTTTGGCTTTGGTATATGTAGGCAAGTGTGCTCTGTGTGTATAAGATTGCAACCTTAGATGCAATACAGCTGAGTTTATTTCTTGTATGCTCTTAAGCTCAATAACTTTGCAATTTTGGAGCTTGTGTGAGTTGATCGGGCATTATTTCTTCTTTAAGAGGGCAATCCTAACCCGGAGATAGGCTGGCACAGTTAGGCCAGCAAAGTTTGGTTGGCACAAGGAACACTGTAAAGTATGTTTGAACCACTCTTGGAGTCAGAGAGGCCAGCACACAGACATGCACTATCTCCCCTGACTCCAAGAGTGGTCCAAACGTGCTTTACGGTGGCCCTTGTGCTGGCCAAATTTTGCTGGCTTAACTGTGCTAGCCTAACTCCAGGTTAGGATTGTGCACTAAAAATTTGAATAAGAATTATAGTGATTTTGATATTTGTTATTGGAGAAACTGTGGCACTTTAGGGGCTTCCTCCATATTGCCAATGTAGAGACCATGACAGAGGGGGAAATAAGAATGAGGAGGGACATGCAGAGAGAGGTTATAGAGGATAAAGTGCCACGGGGGTAGGGTGGGGAGGGCTGGTGATTTGCACCGTTACGTTTGCCAACCTATTGGGATTCTGGAGTCTCCAGATATCAGCAACCATTTCCAGCAGACTATTGAAAGCAATCCTGGAGATTTTTCACAGAGTCTCTACATCATGTTACATGTGGAAAAAAATCTCCAGGTATAGCTTCAAGGCACAATCCTAAACTGGAGTTAGGCTGGCATAAAGTAAGCCAGCTTAGTTTGGCCAGCACAAGGGCCACCATAAAGCATGTTTGGACCACTCTCGGAGTCAGGGAGGATGGCTCACGTCTGTGTGCTGGCCTCTCTGACTCCAAGAGTGGTCCAAACATACTTTACTGTGTCCCTTGTGCTGGACAAACTTTGCTGGCTTAGTTTATGCCGGCCTAACTCATTTTAGGATTGCGCCATCAGTCAAAGTTAGAAACCCTACCCACCATAGTATGACTGGGGGAAGAAGCAGACACTCCCACTGTAGTGGCCCAAAACATTTCCTTAACTTAAAGCTGTAATTTTCGACCCTATTCATCTCACAGCACACTGGCAAGGCATTGACTTTGCCAAGGCACACCATCCATTTTTTGACAATTGACAAGGAACACCGTACTGCTGGTAGGGGGGCTCACATCCCCCAATGGACCTACTAATAAATGACCCTCCACCAAATTCCCACAGTGCACCTGCAGAGCATTCATGGCACCCCCATGTGCCATGAAAACTGCTGACAGAGTCACAACATGTTTGTAAGAAAAGGGATCAGGTAATGGTCCTGCTTGAGGAGTGTCCCATAAAAGGCAAGGGAAGGCATGGCTGAGGAGAAATTATCCTCATGAGAGGGCTGCAGGACCACTGGAGAAGCGACTGGGTGACACTAATCCTCTGAGTCTGGCTGCCAAAGGGGCTTGAGTTTACTCCCCCTCCCCCCCCCCCAAACACACACTAACAAAAGGCCAAAACCCTTAATTATTTAGGACTAGCCTAGGTATTCCCTTTCCACCATCTGTAATGGCCGGCCTTGGGTTTGTTTTTGTTTTTAAGACCTGTTGTAGTAAATGTTTCTGTATATATATATATATAAAGCCAACACAAAAATGCAGTAATTAAAAACTGGCCTGATTAAAACAGAATCCAATTTCAACAAAGACTAGAAGCAGCAGTCAGGTGTCCCGTTCCCCCCCCCCCCGGTTGCTGCTGGATATCAGGAATTGAAGGAAGTCTTGTAGACGTAGGAGTTCTGCTTTTTTCTCACAGATCCTCAGAACAGCAATTGAGAGCCCAACCCTGAAGCCAGTGGTAAGTTCTTACAACAGGCTCTAGTGTTGTGAACGTGCTGTAAAGCACGTTCGCTGCCCCGCTGAAGGCCCCAATGCCAGCACTGGTCCTGTGCCCACGGCAAGAGCCTCGGTGCTGAGGAGCGGCCGCCTTTCAGCCAACCATGGTGATACCGTGTGCTGGTGGAGCAGCTTTTGGGGATGGGGAAGGCGAGAGGAGGGTGGAACTGAGGGAGGAAGGGGAGGAGTGGCCACAAGAGGGGTTGGAATTGGTAATGGCCTTTGCTACTGCATCCTAACCCCCCATGTTGGGCTTGGACACTCAACACAAGGGTTCTCAAGTCTACGTCGACAAAATGGCCAGCAGAGACTCAAGCCTCCCCATTTCGGGGGCTGAGGCTGTTCCCTTTTCTCATCCCCTTCCCCCCCCCCCCCGAGGAGACTCTGGCAGTGGATGCAGCATCTGCAGGATGCAGCAATAGCCATTTTGGTACTGCTGCTCTTTTGGGAGCCGGGGCAGCTCAGGGTTGGGCTATGAATGAATAAGATCACTACCTGTGGCATCAGGTCAGGAACAAGTAGTCTTGATAGTCCAGGCACCTATGAAAAACAGGTGTGTGTGTGTGTGTGTGTGTGTGTGTGTGTGTGTGTGTGTGTGTGT
>JAJKFI010000056.1:6384185-6433711 GCA_029204185.1 Lerista edwardsae | reverse complement strand
TGTGTGTGTGTGTGTGTGTGTGTGTGTGTGTGTGTGTGTGTGTGTGTTTAATATTTTTTAAGACCTGTTCGCACGCGAATGCACTGCTGTCTGAAACGGCAAGCTGAAAAGCTCATCTGACTTCAGTTGCTGGGGAGACAATTGTGAAACTGCTATTCAGAGCCTCGGAAGATGGATTACATTATCATCAACGTAGAAGCAGCTGATACATTGCTGCACAGTCCCAGAGCTTGATTAAATTACCTCGACCTGTCATAAATAGGGCTTATCTGTTAAAATGAACTATACAGTAAGTGCTTTGCTGTGTCCATAGGAAAGACAGAGTTTCCAAGAGTTCTTTTCCAAGGCCTTTTCTAAGGCCCACTTGCTGGCCCGTGATCCTTCTAGTTGTCGTGTTTGTAATGTGACCTTTGTGACAAGTGGACAGCATGGAGAGCCGCATGAATGAGACTGACAAATGTGCAAGCTTCTGAACAGAGTGCCTGCTTCACGTGCTAAATTATAGGCATGGCTGAAAGAAACTCCAGCTGCCCACTGAGGCTGCAATTCATCCGGGGTGTGGCTGCTTAGCACAGTACCATGTTTTTTTATACACTAAGGGTTCAAACCTGTACCCCTTAGCGCAGGTGGTACGAGTGTACCGCCTGCACTGGGGTTGCAAAATGTGCCGTAAGACATGTGCAATGCGGGCAGTAAGCTCTTACCGCCCACGCTGCAGCACTGTCGGCCCCTTGCTGCCCAGAATCCTGGGCAGGGAGAGAGTACCTGGGTGGGGGAAGGGGAGGAGCTTCGCCGCCAATCCTGACCTCCATGTAGGGCAGAGGTGAGTAGACAGCTTGTGAGCCCACACCCTTACCACAGAGCAACTCCAGCTGTAGCCACCTGCCTGCTATTGCTCGCTTGGGCAGCTGAGCAGCCCAGGATTGGACTGTAAGTCCCTAAATATGTACTGGTTCCATTTCAGAGATCTATTGGAAGTTGGAACATAAATTTGTCAAAACATACCACTTGCCAGCCGAGCGCTTTTGCCTCTGTGCAAAAAGCACTATAACGGGTGGACTGTGACTGCACAAAAGCAACACAGCCATTCATAACTCAGGAAGCCAGTGAACTGGCACACATGTACACACTCACGAACTTTCAGTGAACTTGGGAGACATATTTTCCGAAGCAATATATCTGAGCTAGAAGCGTCCTCCTTCCTCTATGACCAATGCTGGCATCCTATCAAGACGAATTGCTCCCTTGAATTACCAAAAGCACACCCATTAGGAGCTAACATTTTTGTATCATCTGAACCAGCATTTCTCAAACTTTGGGTCAGGACCCACTTGATGGGTTGGGACATGATTTGTGCTGGATCCTGCACAGCCTCCAGTGAAAGCATGGGCAATGGAAAAAACAGAAAACTAAACCTTGAGGCTATTAAAAAAAATCAGCTGCTAACTGCCCTGCAAAGAGCTGAGCTCCTGCAGTTTGCAAGACAGCTGCGAATTGCCCCTCAAACAGCTGCACTCCTGCAGTTTGCAAGCTTGTGTGAACATAGAGAAATAAATGTTTGAGTGTCTTTTTTCTGGTATGTTCCCCCCCCCCCAAGTCCGTTAATGACAGATTAGATAGCAGAGGCAAGGTGAAGTCTGGGTCACATAGCTAAGTCCCTCAAGCCTTGAGGTTATTCCCTAGGGCTACCTTATTATGCGAAAATGATCTTTTTTTCTCATTTTTGTTCAAATAAAATATTACTTGTAAATAAATAAATAAATTCTTTCTAGATCACATTTTTAAAGCTTTATCAAGCTAAGTGGGTCCCAACAGAATATCATTTTAAGAAGTGGGTCCCAGTGATAAAAAGTTTGAGAACCACTGATGTGAACAGATGGAATATAATCCAAGGTGATAGCTACAGTGAATCCGAATGGAAAATCTTCATTGCCTCCTCTATGACCTGCCGTGTTTGTGCAATGGATAACCCAATGTTGTTGCTTTTTTGCATGTCAGTATTTCCGCACCTGGTGAAAAAGCTGAACACAACTCTCCATGTAGCGATTATCCTCTTCCTTTGCATGGCATTTTCCTTTGCTCTGGTCAGTTTGGGATTCTGCATCTTAAACATCATGAAAGTTCCCTATCGAGCTATTACAGGTCCAGCTGGGATAGCCTTGTGGAACTTCATTGCAGGTAAACCGAAAAACAATAACTTCTGCTAATAATCAACTTGCCAAAAATCAAGTGTACTTCCTAACCATAGCCATTGAGCCAGTGGGATTTATTCAGAAGTCAACATGTCAAGATTTAACTATGATACTTGATTTCCTTCTGTTGTAGATTTGGGTAGTTCCAATCTCATAATATTGTATATGTTGAGAGCTCTAACTTCTGACTCCCTTCTCATTTCTAATTTCCAACCCCCTTCTCAGACCCCATTCCCTGTGGCAAGTAGACCATCGCACACTATGGAGGTTTACCCCAGAGTAAACAAACATAAGGTGTGCTTAATGTTCCCTTACCCAAAGGAAACCCCCACAAGTGCCCCCCCGCCACAGGATGCAGCAGTAGCCATTTTGATCCCGCTGCATTGGCGAGGGTGAAAGAATAGGGTTGGGAAGCTACACACTTACCTATGAGTATTCTTCCCTTTTAGCTGGGCAGGTCCATGGCCACGCAGCACAACTTGAAGCTCAGTGTTTCCAAAAGTCCAACAATGACATATGACATCATCACTGTGTATCCAGAAACACTACTGAGCTGCCAGGCAGCTGGCCATTTGGATTGATGTTGGTGTATGGTAAGGTGTTTTAAAAACCCTTTACCCAATGCCAATGCCCCAAGTTAAGGGCGCAATCCTAACCTGGAGTTAGGCCGGCGCAAGGGACTTGTGCCAGACCAGAAGTGTCACAAACACGCAAGTTTGGACTACTCTTGGAAGTCAGGGAGGACAGCGTATGTACATGCACTGGCCTCCCGACTCCGAGAGTAGTCCAAATGAGCTTTTTATGGCTCATTTGCCATGCTCCTGGGCTGGCACAAGGGATTGTGGCACAAGGGCTGGCACATGTACAGATTAGGATTGCACCCTAAGTGACATGGTTTCCCGCTTACCAAAGTTGCTACTGTCCAACATATAGGCACTATTTTTTGTGGGCTATGTCTTACGATGTCAAGAGGATAAGAAAGCTCTTGGTTCTCTGTGCAGCATTTGATCTGTGATATCTAATTTACTTATCTAGGGCCCAGCTATGCAAATAGCAGATCAGGAGGGAAACGTGTTCCTGGACTGTGCCACTTGCTTCAGATGGCAGGTGAGGGATGGCACCTTTGAACCTTTCCCTAGTCACAAGTTCAGCCTCCAATGAACAGAAAAACTACCTGTCAGGAAGAAGCCTTCTTCTAGCCTAGCCTTCTCCTTGACATACCTGTTGTCTCTGCAGAAAAAAATGTTGTTTATGAAGAAACTTTCAAAGTGCAATCCTAAACTGGAGTTAGACCGGCATAAACTAAGCCAGAAGAGTTTGGCCAGCACAAGGCCATAAAGCGTGTTTGGACTACTCTTGGAGTCAGGGAGGATGGCTCATATCTGTGTGCTGGCCTCTCTGACTCCAAGAGTGATCCAAACATACTTTACGGCAGTGGTGGGATTCAAATAAATTAACAACCGGTTCTATGATGTCATAACCGGAGCCAAAAAAAACCCGAAGCCAGCCAAAATAAGCGAGTGGGCAGGGCCCGGCCATTTAACAACCGGTTCTATAGAACCTGGGCGAACCCCCTGAATCCCACCACTGCTTTACGGTGTCCCTTGTGCCGGCCAAACTTTGCTGGCTTAGTTTATGCCAACCTAATTCAGTTTAGGATTGTGCCCACAGTCATATTATTGTCTCACCTGCAATCTGAAAATGTGCACTCAGTTTTGCCTCAGAATCTGCTGCGTGTGTAGATGGACCCAAGTCCAGTAGCATAGCTAAGGGGGACTTGGGGTGTATAGGGCCTCAGATGCCATACCTGAAGGGTGTCAGGACACCTCCCAGATGTGGTTTTCTGGTCACATCTGGAGATGTTCTGAGGCCCGAAGAGGCCACATACGGTTTCCCTGGGCCTCAAAAGGCCTCCTGGAGGTCTTAGATAGATATTTCTGTTTTTCACCAAAATTGGAACTGCCATTTGGAGGCCTCCAGAAGGCCTTCTGAGATGGAGGGGGAGTGCCAAAAATATAAGTGTACCCAGATGCCAGATGCCCGAGCTACACTAGTTCCCAAGTCAACATTCATTGTGGAAATTTTGGAGGGACGAATCTGCAGGTTCAAACTTACTGTAGCTCCATTGGATGCATTGCTTTATACTGTATGTTCAGGTTGCAACCCTCTTACTCAACAACACCATGAACACAATGGGACTTAGGACGCAATCCTACCCAGCACTGGGGTAGGAGCACTGGCCAGCCAGTGCCCTATCCAGCGCTGGGTAGGTGGAGGTTGGAGCCTTCCTGTGTAAAGGGAGCATGCGATCCCTTACCGTAGGGGAAGCTCCAGCCTCCCCTATGTGCTCCTCGGGTCTGCGCCCACTGAAGAGGGGGCGCAGATCCGAGGAGACAGTGCAACCCGAATTGGGGCCATGCAGCCTCCCTGATGGACTTAGGATGTGCCTGTATGGCCACCTCCCAAGCCCGCCCACGTCACACCCAAATCACAGCCCCGCCTCCCTCCCTGCCTCCCTGCCTCCCTCCAATCCCTGTGCTGCCTCGGCACAGAGCCTCCCTCCGACACGCCGGTCGGTGCAAGAGAGGCTCATCGCGGGCACAGCAGGGCTAGCGCTGCCTGCAGCACCAGTCCTGTTGCCTTAGCGCTGATGCGGGGGTGCCAATTGATGCTCCCGCGTTGGCGCTAAGGGCACAGCGTCAGCACAACTCTGTTGTGTTGATGCTGCGCGGGGTTTAGGATTGCGCTGTTAGTTGCAAGCAGACCATAGTTAGGATTTCACTGCCAGGGAAGCAATTAAAAGCAGACGCACCAATGAGTCACACTTCTCCGTTCGTACATCCAGGAAATGAGCATAGAGGGAACCTGCGTATTTTGTGACAAATTGTATAAGTTCCACCTATTTGGAATGCCCACATGTTGTTGTAGGGAACTATGCAAATTCTCTTCTTATAGAGCAGGGGTCTCCACACTTTTCAGTACTTTTCAGTATGAGGGCCACATTGTATATTTCATCATATATTTTTGCGGGCCAAAAAAAAATCGGCTTTATAAATGAATGAATGAAATTTAAATGAATGAATTTGTTTTACTTGGATTTCTTGCAGGCAGCTTTGCAGTCCTGGCTACAACCAGCTTTATGGCGGCAGTGAAGCTACATCACCTTACGGAACGAATTGCCAATTTCAGGGAAAATATTTTCCGGTTTGTTGTTTTGGAAGAACAGTATGAATATTCTTTTTGGCTTTGTGTTGCCAGTGCAGCGATCCATGGTGTGAACATGTTGCTGGTTGCCATCAGCCTGATCCATTTCCCTTCACGGAAGACGAAGACAGAAGAAGCAAATGTTACAGCGGAAGACATCATGTACTAGGAATGGATGTGTTGTCGACTCACCTGATCTGTTTAGTGACGTTGTTTCAACGACATGAGCACTGACAAGTGTGAAGGAACAGAAGCATGGCCAGCATGGTGCATGGCTGGCTCAGATGAACACTGAGTCCAAATGTCCACCAAGTGTGCATTGTAGTACATACTACCCAGTCCACCAAACTCCTGGGAAGGTCAGAAACAGCTCAAGTTGTCCTCATGCTGTGCCAAACCTTCCTGGAGCCCAGCACAAAGTGAGAAGACCCCTTTCCCTTGCTGGTGAGGCTGCCCAAATTCTAGAGCAGGGATGTCAAACTCAATTCATATAGTGGGCTAAATAGCATTTATGGCGCCTCTTGAGGGATGGAAGTGATGTCATGAAGCAGGTCATGACCAGAAATGAGCACTTTTTTCTCACTAAGGAACTCATTAACTTCAAATAGAAAATACATAAATCTTGATCATATTTTCAAGATAGGGGAGAGCTCAATTATCACACAGGCTGCCCTTTCAGCAGTGATAGCAGCTGAGAGCTGCTGATGGTGATGCTAGGAGTGTTTTGAGGGCTGGATAAAGAGCTTCTACAGGCAGCATCTGGCCCCTGGACCTTATGGGAACACCCCTGTTCCAGAGCAGAGGTTTTAAACCTTTTTCATCTTGTGGCACGTGGACAAGGCACTAAAATTGTCAAGGCACACCATCTGTTTTTTTCACAATTGACAAGGCATACCCCACTGCCAGGTAAGGGTCAGGTAAGGGGGCTTACCTGACCCTACTAATAAATGACCCTCCCCCAAATTCCCATGGCACACCTGCAGACCATTCATAGCACACCAGTGTGCTGTAACACAGTGGTTGAAAAATCCTAGAGCCAGCCTTGGGATGAAGACCTCAGACACAATATGCTGCACAATGGACAATTTATACATTCTCTACTTCATTAAAGCAGATACATAACATCGGAAATGCACATAGAGTAGCTTTCATAGAATGATTCCAACTAAGAAAGCGAGGGGGGGGGTTAAGGTGGTTTTTTTTAAGTCTTCCCTCACATACAGTGAGCCCTTGGAATCTGCAGAGGATCCATCCCAGGACTTCCCACAGACACAGAGGGCACAATCCTAAACTCAGTTAGGCCGGCATAAGCTAAGCTAGCAAAGTTTGGCCAGCACAAGGGACACAGTAAAGTATGTTTGGACCACTCTTGGAGTCAGAGAGGCCAGCACACAGGTGTGAGCCATCCTCCCGGACTCTGAGAGTGGTCCAAACACGCTTGTGGTGGCCCTTGTGCTGGTCAAACTCTGCTGATTTAGTTTATGCCGGCCTAAAGTTTAGGATTGCACTCTGAATTACGTGGATAATGAAATCAGCAGCTGGAGGGCCTCAGAGCAGCTCTGGACACAACCAGAAGGCACATCCAGAGGATGTTTCCCTCCAGTTGTGGGATCAGCATCTATGGATGCAGAAATCCACTGTGTAAACCTACTGGTACAAGTGAGCATGCTGGAAAGAAGACCAGTAAGCTGGAGACTTCCCCCTATCTTGCTAGCATTGCATGTGCAAGGCATTTTTGATATGGGGAAGCATTCAGATACGCAAACTCTCCTTCTGACATGGTACAGTCAGGTGGAGAATGGGCCACAAGCTGCTTCTGAAGGCTGAAGGACAAAGTAAAACTGGTTATTTTTATCTAAAATCCCCAATTTCATAACCACCTAAATGACAATTACATTTAAGTGCATGTTTGTTTTTTCCTTAAGTAGCATGCATGGAGTAGGCTATTATGGATTGGGACCACGGCAGGCTCTAAGAGCCCCCTTCCCCTTCCCATGGCCCTGATCCAGCTCCAGGGTGGGGGCACAGCCGCTGTATGCCCTAGGAAGAAAGCTCCCACTTACGCCAATAAGAATTTTTCTTCTGGTCCAGTAGTAGACAATCAGGTGGCCTCAAAGGATTAAATCCCCCTCTCAGTTCCAGTGTGGATTCTCTCCTCCCCCCTTTTAAAAGTGGAAAAACAAAGTGTTCAGCTGGACAGATTATGCTTCATGTAATGTCTAGTTTTGCCTTCAAGGGGAGCTTTGCACATTATGAATGAAGAAATGAGTCTCTGTTTTATTTTTAAAACCTTTCTACAGGAAACCTTTCTACAGGAAGAAGTGAGTCTCGTTTCTGTTTTATTTAAAACATCTTTCTATAGGACTGGCTCCGTCACTCAATGCAAAAATCTAGTTCTGTATTGGGGTTCTGGCATGCATACGTCTGCATGCCCCATCGTGTTGTGCATGGAGAGGAAAAATTGTGCTTTGCCTTTAAGCATTGCTGGATTACAGCCCCACGAGAAGATGCAGAAGTTGGAAAGCTTTGAGACAAGGGGAACAAAATTGTTTCCTGCTTGGAGTCTCCCAAAACCAGTGACCTGATCCATTCAAGTGAATGGAGCATAAATGTGCAAAGAAGGTAGAAGCAGGAAAAACATGATGAGTGACACACCTACCTGCCCCACCACAGATGGCATCATCCCAAGGATCTATGTGTGGGCAGTAATCTACTGTGTGTTTCCAGTTTCTCCGATGACCCTGTAATCTGTGGCCTGTAGTTCTGGCCACTACTTTGCCTTTTGAGTTGGGCCAGCCTGAGTTGGATGCAACATGCAGAATGGAGGTGTTGACAGCTTTTGGAGGTGTTGATAGTTTCGACAGCTTCATGGCTAAGAGTCAGAGCCCTGAATCAGGAGGTGCCTAGTTCAAAACATACCTCTGAAAGTCCCCAGGGTTTGTACCTTAGGGATTGTTGTAAATATTACTTAGATAAGTATGTGAGCTGAACTGAAAGTGCTTTATAAATCCTAAGAAGTGTAACAAACATTGGCTTTGATTAAAAAAAAAAATTGAAATAAATTGCTGCGGGAGAGGGGGGTAAAACACTTACTTTTGGCTGAACGGAGCCTGAATATGGAATTGGTAGTGTGCCTGTAATTGTCAGAATTCAAGTGACAAGTGGTGTATGATGAGACAGTATTAAAGACATTTGTTCATTAAAATTTATTACATACATTTATTATAAAAACTGTATGTAGTTCTAATCTAGTAGACCAGAAGGAAGGAAGGCCAAAGTAGAGGAATACCTTTATGAAGACCAACTAAAATATAAAGCGGGAAGCAAACTTGCAAACTCTCTAGAACTTTCTATCAGGGTGGGTCAGTAGCATAACTATGGGGGGCAGTGCAATGAATATTGTATGTGCTGGAATACACCTTGTAACCAGCCCTTCCCACTTGCTGTTGGACCCATTCCGGGCAATGATGGCGACTGCTGCTGCCCAGAATGGCTCTGATGGCAAGCGGGAGGGGCTGCTTACGTGGTGTGTTACAGCATCTGTAATATTTACCATGCTAGTGGGGTGGATGTCAAGAAAATAATCAGGAGGAAAAGACAAAGCATTCCTCCATGCCTTTTTTTAATCACTGCCCCACACCTCGCTTTCTTTTAGCTTCCTTTGGCTATTATGAAGCCATCACAGTGACCAGGTGAAACACCAACTTTGGCATTGCAGCTATTCTGGCAGCAGATGGAGTGGCCAGAATCTCATGAGGAATATTATGGCAAGAGAGTGTCTTTCCTGATTGCTAAAGCCAATTAATGTTCTCTTTTTAAAATTATTTTTGTTTATCACACACACACACACACACACACACACACACACACACCTTTAAAAATGTTTTAAGAGAAATAGAATTTTCCATAAGTTACTGCAAGCATAAAGTAGTACATCATTTTCATAAGGACTAAGCAACCACCCTAATCTTCATAGCACATGATAAAAGTCTCTTTCAACCATTCTTAAAATTACCTGGCTTCCTCTGCCAATCATTTACTTTTTATTCTTTAAATCCACAAACCATTATATCACTTTCTCCTGCAAAAAAAAGAAAAGTTCGAAAGCACCTAAAATGCAAGTAGATAAATAGGGACCACTTCAGTGGGAAGGTAACGGCGTTCCTTAGTCATGCCAGCCACATGGCCACGGAAGCTTGTCCTCGGACAAAAACGCCGGCTCTACAGGCTTTGAAACGGAGATGAGCACCGCCCCCTACAGTCGGTCACGACTAGACCATTCGGTCGTGGGGAAACCTTTACCTTTTTTACTGACTTAAAATTGTGAGTTTGTCCATTTCTGCTAGTTCTAAATCCTTCATCCACCAAGCTTCGACCAACGGTATTTCCATAGATTTCCAGTGTTGTGCATACAGGATTCTTGCTGCTGTTGTCATACAAATAAAATGTCAAAATCCTTCCCTGCATAATCATCCAGCATAGCCAACAACAACAACAAAAAGGCGGCCAATTAACGTTCTCTTGGGGGTGTGGGAGCTGTCGCCTTGTGGTTTCTTCCCACTCTACCCTGATGCTTTTATGAGAAGGAACCCATTTGTGTCATCAAGAGCATACACAAGAACCAACCAAGTGGGATCCCATGATACTCCTAGCCTATAATGACAGTGGTGAATGCCATTGTCAGAACTCTGCAGAAGTGGCTTGAAGTTTGATCCTAAATCCTGACATGCTGGGGAATTATTGTGTACTGCAATTGGCATCATAATAGTGTAAACTTCATGATCTCTAGAGGCTGGTGGGTCTGCATTTCAGGGCCAAGAACAGCCTCCACACCAGACATGGCTAAAGGCTGAACTTTAGCCTTTAGGGTGCAGATTGAATGTGCTGAGGGAGAAAACATTTGAGACTTAACCTGTGCAGGTTACAACTTATGTGTAACCTACCAACTAATGTGTAACTTTTGTGCAAGGTGCTGCCATAGCTACGGGTCAGCTCACACATGCAATTACATTCTTTGGGGCGTAATCCTAACTTACTTTCCAACTCTGCGGTAAGGGCAATACAGCTCTGAGGTAAGGGAACAAAGGCTGCAATCCTATTTACACTTTCCTGGGAGTAAACCCAATTTAACACAATGGGGCTTACTGAATAAGGATTGTTCCTAGGATTGTGCTGAAATATTCCCTTACCCTGAGGAGGCCACCGTGACTGCCCTCCTTCCACTGCTGGATGCAGCACATGCCCCACTGGCACAACTATGTCAGTGCTGGAAAGCTGGTTAGGATTTGGGCCTTCGTTTATCATCACTCAGGGGGACGTGGTGGCGCAGCGAGTTAATCCGCTGTTGCTGGGCTTTCAACCGCAAGGTTGGGAGTTCGAGACTGCGTGACGGAGTGAGCTCCCGTTGCTTGTCCCAGCTCCTGCCAACCTAGCAGTTCGAAAGCACCTTAAAAAAATGCAAGTAGATAAATAGGGACCACTTTAGTGGGAAGGTAACGGCGTTCCGTGCGCTATGGCGTAGAATCATGCTGGCCACATGATCGGACAAAAACGCCGGCTCTACAGGCTTTGAAACGGAGATGAGCACCGCCCCCTACAGTCGGTCACGACTAGACCATTCGGTCGTGGGGAAACCTTTACTTACCTTATCATCACTCACTCAACACTGGGTGTCTTTTAACAAAATGTGCGAACTGTTACCAATGGGAACAAATATGAAGTTTAAGCTGGCACAGGGACATATGAAAGCTTTATGTCTAGTGGGGATTCATTTGCACGTACAAGTCATCATTTGATTTTGCAGCCACCAAAAGGTTTAAAGAAATTAGCACATTTAAAAAAAAATTCTTAGAAAGGTCTGTCCTTTGACCAGTGGACACAAAGGCCTAAAGCAGTGGTTCCCAAACTTTTTTACTGGTGGCTCCCTTGACCTACTGGGCCAGTGAGGGTCCTACCATTATTGTTGGGGGGGAATGCCTCAAGCTCTGCGCTGGTGGAACGGGGGGGGCGGCGGAGACAAGACGGCTTGCCTCTCGCAAAGGTGAGCCATTGGAGCACAGTTCGGCCCTCCAACCTGCCCTTGCGCTAGAACGGTTCAAAAGATGGAGGCTGGCTTGGGGTGTGGGCGGTCCAGGAGGTGGGGAGCCAGTGCAGGGGGTGAAGCCCCTGCTGCGTCTGCGACCGGCCGTGGCTCCCCATTAGGTCTACAATCTTATAAACTGTATAGGATGGCAGATTTTCATGAGAATTCTGTAGTTCCCCTGGCCGGTTTCACCAGGGCCAAAGCTCTCTGTTTGGGAATCAAGGATCTAAAGCAGTGGTTCTCAAACATTTTAGACTGGGACTCATGTTTTAGACTGGCACTGGTGTTGGGACCCACGGGAAGTGACGTCATTAATCTGGAAATTATGTCCTAGCCGCAAGTGACATCATCAAGCAGGAATAAAATGACACTCCTGAAATGGAAACTGGCATTCTTGAACTGCAGCAACTGCACAACTATGAAACATGCCTGGCAGAAAATAAGATTAGGACAAAACATTATGTAAAAGCACTAACTAAAAATAAAATTTTAAAAAAACGCACTTGAAAATTCAAATTGTTAACCCTCACAAATACAATACAGCAAGAGTAAGGTCTGCAGCTTCCATGATGGCTGCTCTCAGCGTTCTGTGACGTAGTTGACATCAGGTCCTGACCCACAGTTTGAGAAACACTGACCAGTCAGTCAATATTTATTACGGTCGAAGACCAGAAATATCAAAAATCTAAACACAGCCATACATAAATGCATATACAAATCAAGAATCTAAGGAGTACAAAGGCTCTGGGATGAATATAAAAGCACGCTAAATCACTTAAAGATCAAAATCTTAAGCATTGTTAAAAAGCAGACAAAAGTAGACATTCTTGAAAGTTATTTAAAAAGAATTTGACTTACACTATAAAATCACATCAAAAATAACATAGACTCGTGGACTTAATACTCTCTTTCTTGAGCGACCAATACTTTGCGAATCTTCCCTGCAGCCACTAAAAAACTGGCACATTGCTTTGTTACCTGGGCATTACACCCTAATAGTAACAATTTAGACAACTCCCCTTCCTCTGATCTTGGGAATTTTTTTACTAAAGGGGAGACGAATTCCCTGGTAGTATAAACATCGGAATAAAACATGTTCTGTAAGTTCTACCTCCCCCGTGCCGCAGAGACAAAGCCTTTCGGCTAGGGCAGTTCTTTTGAATTTGCCCTCCAGGACCTAAAGAATTAGGCTACAATCCTATCCATGCTTTCCTGGGAGTAAGCCCCATTGACCATAATGAGACTTACTTCTTAGACATGCATTGGATAGGGCTCTTAATCTTTCAGAGCATGCACATAGACTTGACCAATAGGCAGTTCCTTTCTGTGTATCAGGCAAGGTAATTAAATTGACTCAATGGGAATTGTTCAGGCTGCAGCTTGTCTGTAAAATTATTACCCCACAAAGCAGCTTAATTAGATGAGATCCACTAAAACCTGTACAACCAAGAACAGTTTCCTGGTTCTGCAAAGTAGTAATTACTAACATATGGGTGAGAGAACAGATTTGGAAAGGGAAGAGAATTTTCTGACTGCTGAGAACAGGAAAATGGGAAATACGTGTCCCAATGAATACCTACTCTCACAACAGAGGCTTGTACATACAGACCTATCCTGTGAGATATGATGCACGTGAGAGCAATATATTATGATGATGGTTTAATAAACGTATAAACCGCTCTTTCAAGTGGTTAACACTGCTAAAACATTGCTAAGAAATCCAATAATTGTTTTTGAAGAATTAAATCAGCAAGCTGAAATGTTAGTTGATAAAAACATCCGAAGTCACAATGAATGCTGTACAATAGCCACAATAAAATAGATGCTAATCCATTAAAAGCACAGAAGAAACAGCTTCAGAGAGTGCTTGAAGGCAACCAGTGTGGGGGGCCAGGTGGACTTCCTCTGGCTGTGCAATCCACTACCAAAAGGAGGGCCAGAGAAGATTACCTTAGGGTTTATCTTATTGACAAGGCCCACCTTTCTGAGTCCAGTTGGATGTGCACCAGCTATATAGCTGGTGCAGGTCCGAGTAGACCCAGTGGAGCAGTGAAGGCTTACCCTTGGGCAAGGGAACAAATGTCCTCTATCCTGGAGGAGCCCTTTGGGACTGCCTCCCTAGAGCAGAGGTGTCAAACTCATTTCATGCAGGGGGCCGAACAGCATTCATGATGCTTGCTGCAGGCTGGACGTGATGCCATTCAGCACGCTGTGACCAGAAATAAACATTCACATAGGAACTTGC
The DNA here is from genome assembly GCA_029204185.1 of Lerista edwardsae. Lineage (NCBI taxonomy): Eukaryota > Metazoa > Chordata > Lepidosauria > Squamata > Scincidae > Lerista > Lerista edwardsae. Next base: position 6,419,988 of record JAJKFI010000056.1, on the reverse strand, counting down.
ATTTTTCTCATTCAGGAACTCATTAGCTACAAATGACAGAAAATATGCAAATCTTGATCATACAGTTAGTCCTCATTATCTGCTAGATTCCAGGAAATCCTCAGGGATAGCAACTTCGTACATAATGAACCATTGATCCTATGGAATCAATGGGGTTAGATGAAAGAGGTACCTTATCTGCTGTCAGAAGAATTCAGCAGAGACCCTCAGGAAGCCAACAGAGTGCAGCATGAAGTAAAGTGCCAAAAGAGCTCTGAATGCTGCAGAGACCTTCCAGAGGCTGCAGGGACCTTCAGAATGGCACCTGCAATCAGCACAGATGCTTCTGTTGGCCATTTTAAAGTGGTCAGAGCCCTGCAGCCTTTGGAGGGTTAGGGCCCGCAGTAGCACCTTCAGCATCCCACGTGGACAGCAAGTCCCGGTGAGATCAGAAAATGTAACCCCAGAGAACAGGGGCCCCAGGAAATGTTTGGGCCCCCTCCTTTGGCTCCTGGGCCTCCTTTTTGACCTTGGGCCCAGATACAAATTACCCCCTTTAACTCCCTCTTCTAGGCCCTGGGCTTCCGAGCACATCTGCTCAGGATCAGGTTGCAACGCAGGACTGCTCGGGAGAAGAAATACAGCAACGAAAAGAAATTGACACGTGCAAAACAGGCTGATCGCTGCTGGGCGCGTCCCGGAAAGCTTCTTTCCAGCACAGCCTCCGATTCGAGCCTTCGAAGCCGGCTGTGCTTGACGGAGCCAGTGACGTGCACCACTGGGCTCCACCACTGGGCGGGGAACCAGGCGGACCCTCCCTCCCGCCTCCGCCTCCCCGCCCGCGATCCCAGGCGGGCGGAGGCGACCATGCTGTTCTTGGTAGCGAGGCAGAGGCTCCACCTCCTCCTTCGCGGCGGCGGCAAGGATCTCGCTCTCTCCATGGCTGCGCTGTGCACCCCCGCCCGGCGCGCCTCCGGGAAACAGGTAGGCTGCAAGGATGGGCAAGAGGGCGCGTGCGTGGAAAAGGCAGGGCGCCGGGCCCGGAACAGGGAAACTGTGGTGGTGGTGGTGGTGCGGGAAAGGACAAAAGGGAATGCTGGGAGGAGGGAGGGACGTGCCAGAAACAGGCATGATGACACGTGGGAGGTCTGGCCAAAGCAAGGGGTTTCCAGATCCCTGGTAGGGAAGAGCTTGTTGGGCAGCTCTGACCCGCGATCGCTGCATAGAACTTCCACGCAGCCGAGCAGTCTACCTGTGGGCTACACGTTTAGGGCGGCTATCGCCTTGTGCTCGCGAGCGCAGCTGGAAACAGGGCGCTGAGTTTTTCGATGGACCTTTGGTTCCAATTCGACAAAGCAGCTCTTTAGCGCCCCACTCCCCCAAGTTAAGAGGCCCAGCTCAACCGGTTTAAAAGAAGTGTAAAGTCCTGGCCCCGACTTTTTTTTTTTGGTTATTGTTATGATCACCAACAGCCCTGTGAGGTGGAGGAAGAGCGGGCAGCAAGCCTGCTTGGCAACCCTACCTGCTTCCTTACCCTGTTTTCCTTATATTATTCTTTCTTTTAAAGATCATGAACCCTTTGGGGACAGGACTACTAATAACGGGGGGGGGGAATAAATTCTGTCAGCCACCTTGGGTGCCTCCCAATGGAGACGGAAGAGGTGGGATATAAATATTTTAGATAAATAAGTGTTATCCTCACATTCTACTCCCCCTCCAAAGAGTGACTTCCCTCTATACTATAAAATCCCTTCTCTTAAGGAAGCTACTCCAGTCCAGCAAGAGAGATCTACACACAGGAACATGCTTAAGGGACAGCTGACATGGGTGTAGATTTTCATCTGAATGTGTGTCTAGTTCTGCATCACAATGCTCGTCCAGGTTCCAGCACATGAAATGTTTGATGCTGGTGGGAGGTGCATGTCCCCTTCTGGGGTCCTTGGGTGTTAAATAGGTGACTGGGACTGGATCTGGACCAGAACATTGATCTAGAACAGGAGTGTCAAACATATTTCATATAGGGGGCTAAATAGCATTCGTGGTGCCTGCTGAGGGCCAGAAGTGACATCTTTAAGCAGAAAGTGACCTCATTAAGCAATGATGGCCAGAAATAATCATTTTGGTTCTCACATAGAAACTCATGAATTGCAAATGACAGAAAAGAAAATGTGCAAATCTTGTTTGTAATTTCAAGATATCAGAGAGCCCAATTATCATGCTGGGAGAATCAAATTATAACAGGTGCCAGAGAAATGGCTTCTGGATGACAAGTCTGGCTAATGCGTCTTAAGTTTGACATCCCTTATCTAGAACTTCAGCTCTTGGATTGAACCTTGGTGGCACCCCCATCTGGATTTTTTTTTGTTTTAAAGAGGAGAGAGGCAGAGAGAAACTGGGAGAAGATGCCTAGCCACAAGACCAGACAGTTTCTCTGTCTTTGATTGTGGTGTAGAAGATTCTTTGGGGTCATGTGGACTTTGAACCCCTAAATAAGAAAGTACACTTGCCCAAATGCCTTTTTTTGTACAACTATTAAAAGAGCCCTGTACTTTTGTGTACCTTTTTCTCAAAAAGGAAAAAAAAAGGAAAAAATATACAATGGTAAATTAGATTTGGGTCTCATTGTAGTTTTGGCAGAAACGTGGACCCTCAGTTTGAAAAAGGTTAATTAATGACTACAGATCTAGAGCAGCAACTTTCAACCAGTACAGTGCGCCGCAGCACATTGGTATGCTGTGAAAGGTCCACGAGCGTGGTGGGAGTTTGGAATGCAGCGGTTGAAAATAGCTGAAGAACTCTTCCAAGTTCTGTGGCTCTATTTCTAGCGCAACTGTCTGTAGTAAAGAATGGTCTGTCCCTCTTCCTTGCCTGCTGGCTGGGATTGCCTTGGGGAAAAAAAGCCGCAGAACCTGGAAGAGTCTCCTGGAAGCCGGAAGTGACAAAGAGGCAAAGGCCATAGAGAAGACCATAAAGGTCAGCGTGCCGTGAATTGAAAAACATTGAAAATTGCTGATCTTGAGTATCGAGCAAGGAAAACCAATGCTTACTCATGCTCCCTTGGCATGAATAGAGGCAGCTCATCAGCTGCGGGTGGATTTGCTGTGCCATAGTGGGCCTACTTTGTACCTTGGTGTGCTGATGTGAGTAATAAATGCTACTTGAAACTCTATGTGCCACTCCTGGGCTTTCCCCTATTGCTTGCGCCAACATAAATTGAGGTGTATCTGATATACTGAACAGCTTATCTCAAAGTGTGGTGACCTATCTGTTTGCTTCTGGAAAGTGCCCAAATGTGTCCACACACACACACCGCTTTTTTTTTGGCCTTACAAGCCAGAGTTCAGCCCTATTTATGACTAAGTGCCAAAATCAGTGAAGGAGGTGGGACTAAGATGCCCTTCCCTGCTATAAAGTCTGCAGCCTCTTTTGGCTGTAGGGAGAGTGGAAACCACAGGAGCTCATCATGAAGGCTGCCAACAAGGTGAGTGAGTTGCAGTAGGGGAGTGTAGCAACTGTGTGCAACTTTGGGCAATTGCTGGCTCTCTGCAGTATTGTCGCATAAAATGTGTCTTATGTTCACGCTTTCACGAGGAACTTGCCATTAACACCTCCTACATATTCAGGAAATGTTGCTGTGTTAGCTTTTTTTCTTCTTCTGAAAAATGGACATTTTATAAGCAGGACTAGGAACCAAATTCTCTTGCCGGCCCACTTTACCATGGACAAGCCCTATTTTCTGCCACCTGTTCTGACAAATCATAATCTCTGTATGGATCCCTATTTTTGGCCTTTTAAGAATGCCTGGATCAGTTTTTAATGTGTCTTTTTAGAGTTGTGATTCTACAGGGATTCTTTCCCTTCTCAGACTCTGCAGTTGAAGCACAAGGTACACCTCAGAGCTGCCAACTTTTTTGCAACCCTACTCCTGCGCCTGTAATATTTGCAAACACTGCAAATGGATCATGCTAAACTCCATGCTATGGAGATAAGACAACTTCAGCTGCTTAGTGGGATTGCAGCTTGCTTGGCTTTGTAGCATTTTAATGCTGCCTGTATTATTCATATTTTACTATTTACCATTTCATTTTCATGCTTATTGTTTTTTATTCTTTTAAAGGATTTGGAGGCAGCCTTGAAATGATTTTGATATGGTAGAATATATGCATATTAAATGGATAAAATAAAATAAAAAGTAGGATTAAGTAGACCTGGAATTGAGGTTATAGTTCTGTGGGCTTGACCCACAATGAAAGTGAAGGAAGTTCTCTTGTTTTTGTTTTTAAGTCCTTTTTGATTATTTGGAAAATCGTACTTGAGTATCTGCAGTTAAGATGAAAGGGAATGAAAAGTACTTAACTGTGACTTGATCATCCCCATGTATTTTAATGTGGCTTGAAAAATGGATTTTGACTTTGGGGAATAAGGAAGGATGTTCCAATCATTTATTAAAACAATAAATAACCATAATTCTAATTGATGTGAAACTGTGAGTCAGAACCAGATTGCAAAGAGTTTTGTTTTGTCCACCCACAGTTGCTGGTTTTTTTTTTTTAAAACCAAAAACAGTCTAGGCAGGTTGTCTGGATGGTGAAAGAGATGGAGCCGTCTGTTCAAAAGGCCAACTGAGATGGTTGCTGTACTGTAGGCAGCAACTGAGGAGGTCATCTATGGTTATCCCACCTACACTCATATGCGCTGGATTATACTTTGTGATTATTCTGAATCTGAAGATCAGCTCATGCATATATTGTAGTGCAATATTCCATCATAAAAATGTTCAAGGCTCTTTATTATAATCATGTTGGTGTTTTTTCCCCTCAAAACCCGCTTCAGAGCAAGGAAACCTCTTTCAGTGACAGTAGGGAAGAGCGCACTTCAATTTGCGCCCTGCCACACTTCAATTTTACAATGGGATAAACACATGTTGTGTAGTCAGGAGATGGCTGGGCTGATTTCCAGGGGATTTCCCACTGATTCTCGTGTTTGGTTCACCTGACTGGGTCCTCCATTTACAGTGCAATCCTGTGCATGACTATTCTGAAGTAAGCCCTGCTGAGTTCAATGAGATACACTTCCAAATACGTCTGGACAGAATGGCAGCAGTCTTATCTCTGTGGATCAGTAAATGACTGTAGGTGAAAGTTGTAGATGTTGATTTTGGTCATCCCTCATGCTTGACCGCTAGTACTTGATGTGAAGTACTAGCACTGGCACATATCATTACTATGCTAAAAACTTTCAAGTTGTTGTTGCGCAAAAGAACAGTCATCAGACCTGCCATGGCAACTTCCACAAAGACTGTGTTAGCAAACATTCTTTGCAGACTGGTTTAATTGAGGTATTCTTTTTCTCAGTTAATCAAACCCATTGATTGACTGAGATTGCAATCCTAAATATACGTACTTGGGAGTAAGCCCTATTGAAAACAGTAGAACTTTTTTTCTGAGTAAACATGCATAGAGTTGCATTGTTAATATGGATGTTAAAACTCCTAAAAATATGCCTTTTGCTTTTATATTTTGTCTGCCAGTCTTAGTTTCAGTAGGGAAGAGAACACTTCTGGTTGTTTTTTTTTCATACACAGCATACTTGCTAGCAAATTTTTGCAAGAGTTGGTTGAAGGTTAACATCTGCACCCATTTAGCAATCTAAATGCATTGTTCTGAGTTCTGTCGGAAGATTACAATTTATCTAATCGCGCAAGCTTACACTTTAGACTCTGGGCTTTCTTCTTCATGGGGTTTGGTATGTCTGTCAATCTGACAGCTTTAGACTCCTGGAAAAAAGATTGATCCCTGTCCTTGCCGATTACTTGCAATTGATTCATGGGATAATATTCTTTTAAAAAATGCTTTCTTTAGGGCCTCATCCTCGGAGTCTTTGCCAGTGAGACCGAAGATGGACCGTGTCAATTTACTAAAGCAGGAGATGCTTTTAATAATCGCATATCTGGAAAACTCCAAGAGCTGCTTGCAATGTAAGTGTCCAAATTGGTTCCCTTCTAAGTATTTAATATGAGCTTCCCGAGACAAATCCAACTTTCAAACTGCTTTGGAGAATGTGTCTGTTCGTTTCTTCTTTTTTTATTATTTAATATGTTTATTGAGCTGTTCAAACTTCACACAAAGTGGTGTTACAGGAGAAAAACATGACAATATGAAGTGAAATAATGGCAGAACAAACAAAACAGTCGATAAAACCTCAACAGCTTCAAATAAGATACTAAAGTAGCAGAAAAAATTGCTAAAAGCAGTTAAAAGCGAGTGGAAAAATAACACGTTTTTAAGGCAACTTTGGAGCCTGAGACCTCCAGGGCAGTTAAGGTGCCACTGCAGAAAAGGCCCCTTCTCTGATTCCCAACTATTTAAATTGTGCATACGTCAGGCAAGAGAGAAGGACCTGAACTAATTATTTTAAGGACTAGGCAGATACATGTGGCTCTAGACCAGGAGTGTCAAATTCGTTTTCACACAGCAGGCCAAATAACTTTCATGGTGCCTGCTGAGGGCCAGAAGTGACATCATTAAGCAGGAAGTGTTGTCACTAAGCAGATAATATGTGGGTCAGATAAAGAGCTTCTGTGGACCGTATCTGGCCTGTGGGACATCCCAGGTGGACAATCTTTCAGAGAACCTGATTGCAGACTATAGACTAGAGACAGTACTGGCACCATGTTGTTGGGGGCCCTGACAAGTCCACACGCAGGCCCTCCACAATCCACCTTCCGCTTGGTTGTTATCACTGCCATTGGTACTGAAGGTTCAGGGATCATTCAGGCTTGGTGGGTCCTCTGATGGGTGTGCCTGCTGAACTCCTGACGCTACCCCTGCATATAGAGCTTTGACGCTAATAAGCAGCACCTTGAATTGGGTCCAGAAATGACCCGGTAGCCAGAGTGGCTGATGCAACACCATTGTGAGACATTCAGTGTGTCTTATGCTGGCCATTAGCCCAACAACTGCTTTTTATGTCAAAGTTTCCAGTTTTCCCCATGCACTGATCATTATAGTAGCCTAGCCTAGACGTAAAGCTATTTCCTTCTTGCTATTCTCCTCAGCTTGCCCCTTCCTTCCATTACTACTCTCAGTCTGCTGTGACCTCTGCCTCCCCTCATTCCCCGCCATGGCCTTTCTCCAGGTGGAAGGAGATAAAAGTGAGTGGAGCCCATAGGCCTACAGCAGATGGTTGGAGAGGCAAGCAGTCAGCTCACCCAGGGGGTAACTGATACTCGTTGGAGGCTGACAAGCGGCGAATTGCATCCCTGAAGTATAACTATCTGTTAGAGTGTATGGATCAACATATTGCTGTTTTGCAAGCTAAATGGACTATGCAGATGGAGAATTTTAAACTAAGACTGGATGCTGTCAACACTCCCAGCAGTGGCAATACCGTAGTTGTGGCAAGGAACGCTACTGCTCCATTTGCCAACATTGCCAGTCCCTGCTCCTGTGCTTCTAGGAACAACTTGATCGATGGGGATTGCCAGGTGATATTGTCTAGCTGCCTGCCACAAAAAATTGTCTAGCTGCCTGCCACAGGAGCAAGTGTGTATTGGGGCAGCTGGCAATTGTATACATAATCTCTTCTTTGTCAAGGACTCAAGGGAATATTTGTCTTGTGTTGTAGTTCGGGGCCTCCACTGAAGAAAGGGAAGACACGCATATTTCATGGCTTGCACCAGGTATGACAAATTTTCTTTCCTGTGCCTGAATCACAAATGTATATTGCATTAACACTGAAGGGGTGAAAGTCACACCTGCATTTCCAAGGAACATTTATCTACTTATCAGTCTCTTGAGTCAACAGGATGTCATCCCCTGGACCAAACTTCAGCAAACCTGGGGCAGAAGGGTTCAGATTCCTCTCTACTTCTAGCCCATGCTGGGGTTTAGATTGCCACCCACCTGCTTTATAGGAAATAAGTGGAATTGAGGTGGGGACCTATTGTGTCTGGTTGTACCCTCAGATTGCCTCAGCAACAAGGAATGCTTCAGGCCTAGAAGCTGTGGGGGTGGGTGGTAGAACAGGACTAGTGATTTTCAACCAGCGTGCCACAAAAGGTCCACAGGTGTGCTTCAGGCAGTTGAAAAACTTACAGGTTCTGCGGCTCTTTTTCTAGGATAGCTGTCTGTAGTATCAAATTGTGGGACATACAGTTTGTTACTATAGACAGTTGCCCTAGAAACAGAGCTCTTGGAAGAGTCTCCCAGAAGCTGGAAGTGACAAGAGGAGAAGACCATAGAGGCAGCGGTGTTATGCTGCCAGAACGCTGGGCGGGACATCCGGGTGATCGACAGCCCGCCCGTTGCGTTCCGGAGCATTACGCCGTTTGCGTAACCAATTACGCCACTTGTGTACGTTACGCAAACGGCGTAATGCTGTGGAACGCAATGGGCGGGCTGTTGATCACCCGGATGTCCCGCCCAGCGTTCCGGCAGCATAACACCGCTGCATAGAGGTCAGTATGCTGTGAGGAGAAAAACACTGAAAATTGTTGGACTAGGCCAGGGGTGTCAAACATAAAACCTGGAGCCGGATGCGACCAGCGGAAGCTCTTTATCCGGCCCTTGGGCTCTCCCAGTAGTATAGCTGCTCTCAGCCGCTGAGCTGCCACTGTTGAAAGGGCAGCCCACATGATAATCAGTCTCCCATATCTTGAAAATATGATCAAGATTTGCATATTTTCTCTTCTATTTGTAGCTCATGAGTTCCTAAGTGAGAAAAGAAGTTCTTATTTCTGGTCATGACCCACTGAATGATATCACTTTCCACTTCATGATGTCACTTCTGGCTCTCACCAGGCATCATAAATGCTATTCGGCCTGTTGTATGAAATGAGTTTGACACCCCTGGACTAGGCAGTTTAGTGATAAGTTCAACAATTAACGCTGAGTGACCAAACTGAAGCTGGACTAGATGATGGCAGGATGTCTTGCAGATACTGAGAAGGCTGATGCAAACCTTTTGGAACCCTGCGGTGGTGTTCTGCTGTTAATTAGCATTTATAAAGTTAAAGTGCTCACAGTTAAAGAGGAATCGCAACACCTCTTTCATCACAAGCCCTTTAATATTGCAAATGCCAGGGCTTGCATGTAGGGCTTATGTAGACTCCCTTCGAAATGGGGTTGTGTAAACTGGCACCCTATGGAGATTGCCTTGGCAGTCACTTGGAAAGTGAGCCTGCAGATGATCCTGGAGAACCTTTGGAGAAAAGACTAGCTTGGCAATAAATTGGGTACTGACCTTGGGACCTTGGCATACATAGCCTGACACAACCACAAGAGAGATTAAAAATTCTTCTGAAGTCATCCAGGAATTCAGTATTGGATGTTGACTTGTTTTTTTCTTAAATAGCACTATTATGGTGCACGTCGCTGTTGGGTTCACTGCTGTATTGTTTAAAGAAAGAACCGAATATATCAATTTATATACCATTTGATCATTCATGGGTTTTTTAAGGAGGTGGAGCCATGTCTACAGTAATGGTTCCCACACTTTTTGGCCACAGCTCCCCATTATGCAATATACCCTGTGGTTTTTTTTGCAAGGATTCTGCAGTGCCCCTGGTTGGTTTCCGCAGAGTGCCATAGCTCACGGTTTGGGAATCCCTGGTTAAGAGTCTGTCCTCCTGCTGCATCCCCTTTGCATTCTAGAAAAGGAATTTAACTTGTGCCAAGATGTCAGGCAAGAGACTCTTGTAATATAAATGTGTTCTATCCTTTTGACCTTGTAATCTGCATCAAGAGCTGCCTTCAGAGCTCATGGGGGCTTAGTCTAAGTGGAGTACAATTGGAAAAGCTCATAAAACACTGTTTGTACACATTGTGCATGGCCATGTATTTTTTCCAAAATATCTTCAGAAGTTATTTTAGTTACTGGGGGGAGGGGGGGAGAAAGAGTAGACACAAATCCGTGCCTTGTGTTGCATACTGATAATGTGCCTTCTGTCTATGTTTCTGTCTCTTGCCACCTCCAATTACATTGCTCTGTGCTATATTTTTTCTTTCCATTTTTTTTTAAAGCATTACAGTGTTAGTCCATGTTCAAGGTGGGTTAACAATCTACACAACACATACAATTGCACACCTCACAGTCAAAAACCAACCCATTTGTAATGTTAACTCTGAATTTGGAAGAGAATACAATAATGTGATGAGCGTCAAGATTTAAGAAGAGGTGGTTAACCCACTTTTCTAAACACTACAGTGGGAAGGGCTCTCTTGTAATGTCTTGGGGTGGCTACAGAAAAAGGCACTGTAATCACTTCTTTGTACTTTGTACATATTTTTAATAATAATATTAAACAAAAGTTCACAAAGTGGTTCATGGCAAAGAGTATAAGAACAAGTCCATGTCCCAAGAGGGCTCTCAATCTAAAAATATAATTCAAACGATTACATTCTAAACTCTGTGTCATTACCATAAACTGCATAGCTGGAGAGAAATAAGAGGAATCTAACAAGATCAAACCTGAATGCTAATTTTACATAATTACTGTTCCAACTCGCCTCTTTAGCAAAAGGAATGCTGAACAGGGTCCTCCCACCAGGTGTCAGAAAGTGGGGCATGCTCCTGTCTGGAGAGGCACTAAGATATTCAGGTTCCAGTCTATGCAGAGCTTTAATTATTATCTTCTCATTCATTTAGTTGGGCTTGTGAAGATGTCCCAGAGCATTGTGCCTTTGGAGTGTTATTCTTCTCTAATGCACTTTTGAACAAAACGAAAGGGTTTGCCACCAACCTTTCAAAACATTTGTTTGTTTGATGTGCTGCCTGTTTGCGGGGAAATCCCTGGATGGCTTACAAAATAAAATAGAAACTTAATAATTTTAAAGACAGTGTAAAAATTTACAGACTAAAATAGCAGAAAGCAACCTAAAATTAAAAAGACTTGGAGCAGATTCAGGCGAAGAATTAAGAAGTTAAAATGCCTGGGGAATTAAACGTCTGGGTTTTAGGGGTGTGTATATGATGTTTATAACATTTCCATTTATAACTGCAGGTTGGTTTTGTTTGGTTACTGGAAAGAATATATGCTTTTTCTGTTTTGCTGTAGGACTTTTCAAGCATTGTCGTTGTCGGCCTGGGTAAGAAAGGGGCCGGAGTAAACAAACACGAGAATTGGAACGAAGACAAGGAAAACATCAGGGCAGCTGTTGCAGGTTAACTTTTTAAGCAACATTTTTACTTGTCTGTGGTTCTGTGATCTATCGAATATCTTCTGTAACCGGGTGTCACAATGTTTGCAAAAGACTCCCAGTCCTACCAACCCGTTCAGTGCAAACCCATGGTCCACTTGTCCTCTCTAACAAGTGCTTCACTTCAGTTCCCAAGCATATGTCAACTTCATTGAGGCAGTTTTCTCCCACATCCACGCAATTCACCAGTGCAGTTTCAAATATTTCCAGGAGTGTTATTATTACTGCTAACATACAAAGTCTGTTTAAAGTCCCTCTACCTTCACATTAGGCCAACAGAAGAAGGCTTTCAACTGACAGAACATAAATAGCCAAGGCAGCACAGAAAATAAACTAAAAAAGCTAGGATTATTTCCTTACTAGGTACGTAGATCCTTTATCTACGTATCTATCTTCTTATCTATCTCGGTCTTCTTCATAGCAGAAGATTGTAAGTGTAATCTTACTGTAAGATTAGCTAAAACCCACTGGCTCTCTCACACCTCTGTAACAGACTTAAATACTCCATTCCTACAACTACCTGTTATCAATTCCCCATTAGAGACTGTTGCAGCCTTCTTTACTCTCCCGAAGTCCCCAATCCCTCCAAATGCATACAGCCCTTACCATTACAAAGACATTTTATACAAGCTCTTCTTCCTCATTTCTCATTCTTATATACTGGTAGGTCAATTAAATATACAACCTCAGGGACACAGAGTATTGGCTGCATTTTGAAGATGTGTATCCATTTTAGAGCTAGTGTGTTGCAGCAGCTGATCGAAGTTGTCCTAGAAGATCCTTGATCAGATCGTGCCTCTGCTTTCGGCAAACAGTGTGGGAGTACCGACCCAGAGTGGGCCTTCCTGTTGCATCCTGATGGCACACTGGGCACTATCTTGGGGTTCTGGCTGGCTACGGCCTGGGCTCTTAGGCATGGCCCAACATGGCCAGCCTCTGATGCCACCCTTCTTGGTGGCAAGCCACTTTAGGTCAGCCTTGGCCACGTATCTACAAAAGAGGAATTGTTTAATAGGGTTGTTCAAGGCTGACATGTGAAATGCCCTGAACACACTCCAGTGCTATATAAGCGCTAAGTAGAGTGGGGCCCTCCTTATCTGTGGGTTTGAATAGCTGTGGATGCTGAGCCCATGGCTGGAGGGTCTGAGAGGACTTCCCAGAGTGGCTTCTGGTTTCCTCTCCATGCCTAAGAACACTGCCTGGATATGACTGGAAGCCACTTCCGGTTGCATCCAGGAGGTCCTCTAAGGGTCCCCTGCGGATTTAGTTATCCGTGGAATTCTGTATCTGTGGCAGGTCCTGGAACGGATTCCCCCACAGATACCAAAGGTGCACTGCATTTATTTTAAACTCCTAGCAAAGATGTACCCATGGATATCTGAAGGTGCATGTGTCATCATCCTTTGCTGGACTACCATTTCCCAGGTCCCAGTGTCTTTTGAGCATAGCGCTGAGCAGGGGTTACATTTTTCAAAAAATCTGTGGCCACCGAACATCTCTAGAAACAAGGTTTGCATAATAGCAAGACTTCTCTCTGCTTTTCAAGGCTCCACAAAAAAAGAGGAGAGTCCTGTATCTTTCCTAAGCGTGGGGGTCTCTTTGATCTGGTGCTGAGCTTCTCTCACCAGAGCAGAAGATGTATTTGTCACTTCTTGGAAAGCTGCTGTTGCTGCGCTCTGTGAGGGCTAACTGGGGTAGCCTTCTAATCCTGATCCTCTGGTGCAAACATTGTGCCACTGGGGTGAAAACTAGCTCAGTTGACTGCCCCATGTCATGCAAAAGTGATCCTGAAACCCTCTTCTTCACTAGTAACATGCCCATGGCCAATGTTTAGCAAATTGGATTAGCCCTTCCTTCCCATAAATTCACACTGTCACAATCAGGTTACTTGAAACTTTTTTACTGTACACTTTATAACCGTGAGCCAAGCTCACAAAGGTTCAAAGGTAAATATTAAAGTGTATTCATCAGGAGGTCTGTTTCTTCGCTGTGTTCTTCAGATGGTGTTTAAACAATGCGTCTCATCTTTCTTTGTCTGTGTAACCTCAGCCTTTCATCAATAGCTTTTCCTCAGAGCCACTGCTCTTTTTTTCTCCTTCCTCCCCCAACAACTGTCACACTGTTTTTCCCCAACTCCCAGTTCACCCCACAAAGTTATCTGTCCCTAGGATGTTGCCCTGCTCTTCCTATAATTTCCTTGCTACCTGATTGTGTGATCTAAATGCTGCTCCCCACTGTCCACTGGCACCATAGTGGACAATGTGGAACGCACCCGGGCTCTCCACTCCAAAGCACACAGCCCCCATCTCAGAGGTGCAGGGAGAATGCTGCAGGGGGTGACAAGTGCAACGTGCGCTGGCTGTGGCGAGGCGCAGTAGCCTGGAAAAACCTGCATGCTTTTTGGGCCCCTCCCTCCCTGAGGCTCAGATCGCTCCTTAATGGTTCGATTCTGGGTGCAGGGAGGTGTGGCCGGGCGAAGCATGGGGGCGGGGCAGCTGTGCTGGGGGCGTGGTGATGTTGCCCCACCCCAGATGTGCTGCGAGCCAGGAACAGATCTGTCCCAACTACATTCTCTCGACACCGCCAGTGCCAATAAAGAATTGTGTTGGGGCTGTACCTTTTTCTTTTCAAGCATGTATCATTTCAACAGGCTAGACTCCCCTAGAGCAGAGACTTTATTAAATATCTCCATGATTAGGAAGGCTGCTAAAGTAGTCTTATCAATCAAACTGATACCAAGGCTTGCACGCTAATATGCAGTTAAAAAAAATAATAAGGCGACAATGCTGAGTTTACGTAAGCAATTAAAAGCCGTTCCAAAGGAGAAGCTGGTTATTAATCCGTGATCTAAAGTGCACTCTAGGTACATTTATCTAGCAAATTCTGCCTGCAAAAGCTAAAATGAAGCCGAATAAGCATTATGAATGCCTAAACTGCTTTATGATGTTCTTTTGAAATAATGATTGTAGACTTTGGCCAGGTTGTTCGTGCCACATGGGAAGACTGGCTGAGACACTTACTCATTCGTGCAGAATTGCTTGCAGGCAGAATTTGCTAGGTAAATGCATCTGACGTGTCCTTTAGATCCCTAGATTAATAGCCAGTGTCTCCTTTGGAACGGCTTTTAATTGCTTACGTGAACTTAACTCTGCAGCCTTTTAGTTTCCAATTTACAATATTGAATTCTCTTTATCCACGGATTCAGAACCCGCGGATTTGACACACTGGGGGCTCTGGACCTGCATCTGGAGGACCCACAGAGGACCTCCGGGATGTGAATGGAAGCACCTTCCGGTCATGTCCAGGAGGCTTTCTGAGGCCTAGACAGGCCCTGCGCAGCATCTGCGGGCCTCAGAACATCTCTGGATGTGAATGGAAGACACTTGCAGTGATGTCTGGAGGTCCTAGTGGACTCCACCCACAGATTCCAATATCCATGGGAGGTCCAGGAAGGGATACCACATGGATACCAAGGTCCAACCAGTACCTCTTACACTGAAACTGATGAACTGAAAGGTTTATTATTTTTTTTGCCCCTCTTTCCAGCCCTTCTCCCCCCCCCATCACTTTCCAATTCTTAATGTTGTCAATTAATTTCATTCTCCAGTGGGATGCAGGCAGTTCCAGGACCTAGAAGTTCCGTGCGTGGAAGTTGACCCTTGCGGAGATGCTCAGGCTGCCGCTGAAGGAGCCATCCTTGGACTCTTTGAATATGATGATCTGAAGACAAAAAAGAAGCCAAAGGTTGAAGTTCAGCTGCACAAGAGGTGACTGGCCAGCCAATCACACGTCGAGAATTGGAAGTACTTCCAATGGCTCATATCAGTTGTCTTTCCTTTATAACTCTGTTCCTTAGAAATGATTTGGCACATGTTATGTACGCCTCTCGGCCATATCACAGTGCTTTGAGGACAGAAGCAAAATAAGTGGTGTCTTGCATTAACAAAACAATTTTTTTAAAAAGTTAAGAAGTGGCTAAAATAGCATGTTGTTTAATGAGGCCCTGTACAAGGACTGAGAATCAAACCTGGCGTCTATGAATAAATGCACCCGTCTCAAATATCACCATTGTTTATATTGCTGCAGTGCCTAACCTACAATTGGCACCACACAAATACATGTTTGTTGTGGTTAAAAAATATTTGCGTCAGTGAAAAAGTTCACATAGCAAATAAATGCTATAAATTCCTCGGGGCTTCATTGCGGCTGCACTGGCACTAGAAAATTGGATATAATAGTATTGGGCCCTAAATCTAGTAGATGGAAAAAAGGTATTTATTGAACAGCCCTGGGATGCCTTGCGTAAGGTAAACCCAGTTCAGCCAAATGTTTTAATGCCTAATTGACATCTGTTCTCCAAAAGCCTGCAGCAGATGGAAAGCGTTTGCTCCTGTCTTCTCTGCAGCCACCGAAAACATTGAGCTGCTTTCTGATGACAGGCTGGGAAAGCCTGAGACGTATCAAAGAGCAGAGGCTGAGTGGGCCAGGCAGCTTTATTATGCTAACATGCACTGACATAGCTTCAGTGATTCTGGATCGAGAAGGCAAAGTGACTCAAAAACGTTCAGCCAACCTGTGCCGAATGTCTGCAGAGGGTGGGGAATGCTTTGCTATATCAGTCATGACAGCAATCACATTTTAGCCACAGGTACTTGAACAGCCATTAAGAGCCAAGGCACAAGACAATTGGTTGTAAGCTGCCCAAGCTCCTGGCAATTAGGAGAAGTGCTCTCAGCACCCCTGAAGGTTCCCTGGTAGTTATCTGCTCCAGCGCAACAGGCGCAATGCACGGTTAACCTGAAATGCATGCAGGCCACCAGAACATAGATTAGAGCCCTTTTGTGGAGTCCCTTCTCTCCTTTTTATTGAGAAGCACCCCAATAAAAAGATGTCTTAGCCCAGCAGATAGTAATTTGGTTTGCTGCAGGGAGCGTGGCTCAGTGGTTTTGGCCATGCAGTCTTAGTTGGGTTGGTCAGGTGAGGTTGTGGGTTCAAATCCAGCTGTTTTCCCCCAGAATAAGGGAACCTGTAGCTGGTAGCAGGTAGCAAATATCCTACTTGTGTCCTTGGAGTATCAAAGCCAGTCCAAGCAGGCAGCACTAGACCACCTGGACCAGTAAATTGCTATTCGTTTCATGAGTTCATTAATAGTAGGAATTATGATACTTTTTATGTTTATATTGCTCTTTTTCCTCTTCACCCAGAATGTTTTTGATTTCTCAGTAGTTCTCAAACTTTTTAGACTGGGACTCACTTTTTCAAATGGCTCTCATGTTGGGACCCACCGCAAGTGATGTCAATAACCTGGAAGTGATATCATTGCCAGAAGTGACATCATCAAGCAGAAAGTGCAGTCATTGTGACGTAATAAAATGATATTCCAGGAATGCAAACTGGCATTCCTAGACTGCAGCAATTGCGCAACCATGAAACATCCCTGTCAGAAAGCAAGATGTCAGTGGTCTTCAACCATTTTTGTGCCATGACCCCAATCAATCAAGTATGAGACTGGGGACCCCACTGTTGATCCCGCCCTACCCAGGACCCTATTTGCCCACCCACTCCCCTGTCACAGCACTGTTTACTGTAACTAAATATCCTAACTTGAGAAAGTTACCATGAAAGTTACTGAAAATGTTCCCATAAAACCTGGCACTAGTGAAAGACATTTTAGCACAATTTTTGAGCAGGACTGGGAAACCTGGTACCTACAGGGGTATACCTGATGCCTTCCCCTTTACCTGGTAGTCCAACGGTCTTCAACCTTTTTCTGTTCACGTAAGTCTCTGCATTTCAGTCCTGCATACAAATGCCATGAATGGAGAGTCCCTGAACTCCAGCCCCTTGGTTCCACAAGCATGTTTCTTGTGTTCCTGTTTAGTGGTGGAATTGAGGCCCAGGATGAAGACCTTTGGAAGAAAGGCTGCATCTATGCAGATGGCCAGAATTTGGCTCGATCCCTGATGGAAGGCCCAGCCAATCACATCACACCCACCCGATTTGCTGCAATTATTAAAGAGGAGCTTGGCAAAGTGACAGCCCAAAGTGGCAAAGTGACTGTCCACGCAAGGTAAGTTCAGTCTGAACAATTCTCAGATAACTTTTCAGCTATTTTCAGTGGCTATGTTCTAAATTCCCAAGGCACACCTGTGGACCTTTCATGGCACACCAGTGCAGTGCTGTCCGTAGAGAGTGCTAAGTGTTGCAAGGCACCTTGAGATATTTAGAATGCTTCTCCTGAAGACTCCTCCCTCTGGGTTATTAGCCAGTTTTCCCCACAACGACCCTGTGTGGTAGGCTGAGTAGTTTTTTGCCCAGAGACATCCAGTAAGCCTAATCTACACGCTCATATGGACACTGTCCCGGGGCTGTCCACATGTAGAACCTTCACTCTGTTTCTTCCAAATCATTCTTCATATTAAGAGAAGTACTGTGCCCTTCAATATCTTAGTTTGGAAAAAGTCTCATTTTGATCTGATTTTGCTGTGAAAATGTAGGAAAATTCATTTTAAATTGTTTTGTGGTTTGGGAAAGATGAGAGCTGTTTGTAGTACTCTGTTTTATTCAACTTAAAAAAAATACTCCAGTATTACTTTGCACATAAGTTGGGACTTAGGAATTCAGCGCATATCTTCTTTTTCTGTTTGTTTTGTACTGAAATGCATTCATCTCTCTTGTAACAGGGATAAGTCCTGGATAGAGGCTCAAAAGATGGGATCATTCTTAAGTGTCGCAAAAGGTTCTGATGAACCTCCGGTCTTCTTGGAGATTCACTACCAAGGCAGCAATGATGCCAATGAACCTCCATTGGTATTTGTTGGAAAAGGAATTACTTTTGATAGGTAAGGGTTTTTTTTCTTTTGGGGGGGGGCAACAAAAACTAAAAATCCAGTAGGAGAAAAACATGATTCTAACCAAGGTAACACAATTTTCCAAGAATGTTCTTTTCTGCATATTGCATACATTTAAATTAGGGTCGTCAAGTGATTGAAGTGCTTTTTGAGGTTTAACAATCCCAACTCCTGGATTCTCAATTAGGTGATTAAGGGCGCAATCCTAACCAACTTTCCAACACCGGGGTAAGGGCAATGTAGCTCTGAGGTAAGGGAACAAACATTCCCTTACATTGAGGGGGGCCTCCTTGACCTCCCCAACAGTTGTCCTCTCCAACTGCAGGATGTAGCACATGCCCCATTGGCACAGTTAGGTCAGTGCTGGAAAGTTGGTTAGGATTGCACCCTAAATTTTTGTCCCCCGTTCTGCAAAGCAGAAAAATGGTCCATTGATTGTCTGTATGGATCTGGTGGTTATATTGCTGGATTGTGGCTTCATTGGTTTATTATAATTATATCCCTGCCTTCCTTTCAAGGATGTACACCTCAGTCCCATATCTATGTTCTTCACTTGATGACTGCAACATCAAGTGAAGGCTTGTGTGTGTGAGTGGGGCCATTGCTGAGCTAATATACTGTATAATAAAGAACTTTCATATTGCCTAATTTCCATATTGCCTTAGGCCATGTCTGTCCAGCTAAAAGCAGCAGTTTAAAATCCTAAGTCCTTTAATTTGCCATTGGGATGCAGCACCTGCCAACATGTTTGTCTTGGATTCAATGTCCTAGACACAAGAGAGAGGCTACACTTACTGTGAGGATTTTACAGTGTCTGAGCCAGGTCCCAGTGGGTATAGTTCAAAGGATGCTACCTTTTAATTGTGCTCTTAAGGACCAAACTGCACATTACATGCAAATGCATAATAAAGCTCTACTGCTCTTCCATTTTGTTAAATTTACAACATGTTCAGGATGGGATAAGTTTGAGTGAAGGAGAAGGGGTATTTAACATGCTTCCCGTTGACCATTTTTCTGCTCCAAATTGTGCTTCTAGCAGTTCTTCTCCTTCCTCCTCCTGGCTCTGGGGTTGTTTATTAGCTAGGTCAGTTTTTTTTAGATACAAGCAAGTCTCTCTATCCGTGGATCCTGTCTCCGCAGATTCAGTTAACTTCTGCTTCCTGTTTAGCATTAGAGCTAGTTTCGTCAAAGCTACTTGCCAGCAGCTGCTCTTAGCTCTATAAACTTTAACACTTACAGCAACCTGTTAAAAGTTGCCCCAGTAAGCTTTTAACAGTATTATGGGTTTGTGGGATGGTGGTGTGGGGGCTTCTATTTTTATAGTGCCCCCTGTATCCACAGCTTCCTTATCTGCAGGGGATAAGGGACAGATCCTCCACAGATTTGGACACCACAGTGGGACGTGGTGGCGCAGCGAGTTAATCCGCTGTCGCTGGGCTTTCAACCGCAAGGTTGGGAGTTCGAGACTGCGTGACGGAGTGAGCTCCCGTTGCTTGTCCCAGCTCCTGCCAACCTAGCAGTTCGAAAGCACCTAAAAAATGCAAGTAGATAAATAGGGACCACTTTGGTGGGAAGGTAACGGCGTTCCGTGCGCTACGGCGTAGAATCATGCTGGCCACCATGATCGGACAAAAACGCCGGCTCACAGGCTTTGAAACGGAGATGAGCACCGCCCCCTACAGTCGGTCACGACTAGACCATTCGGTCGTGGGGAAACCTTTACCTTTTACCTCCACAGATTTGAGGGCACACTTGTATATAAGATTCTATAAAAGAAAGTGTGTTTCTATTATTATTATTATTATTATTATTATTATTATTATTATTATTAAGCGCAAGTTAGGCTGCTGTAGCTTCCCTGGGGCAAGGGCACATCCGATGGGCTTGCTCGGATCTGTGCCTGCTGTTTAGCAGAATGACCTTCTTCCAACAAGAGATTGATTGGGAAGGAAGGAGTTCCATCTCCAGGGTCCTTAATTAATCGTTTTAACCTTTTTTTCTTCTGGCACATAGTGTAGGAATTACTATCCTATCCTAACTTGTCCTTAAAACAAAAATAAATGTTATGTTTACCTACAATGATGGCAGAATTATCTGCATACTTGGAAGAATTTGGTGTCCTTTTCTGCCAAATTTGTGCAACCTAATGTCATGTTCTCCATCAGAATGCTCTTTTTTATTATTAAGAGGAAAAGTGGTAGGTCCAGTATCCACCAAAGGTGTATTTGAGTAATATGAGGGGTGGATGAGGCAGTGAGTTGAAGTGCTGAACAAATTATGTTTTGGAATCTGCGTTTTCCATTAACACCTGGTTGCTTCTTTCCAGCGGTGGCATCTCCATTAAGCCTTCCGCCAATATGGATGCCATGAGGGCTGATATGGGAGGAGCCGCCACCATCAGTTCGGCCATTGTGACAGCTGTAAAATTAAAACTCCCTCTCAACATGATTGGTAAGTGAAGAGGAATGGTGGAAAAATGCATTGGAGAATTACCTGTGGATAGACAGTCGGGGAATAGTTTAATAATGAAGTGGACCTTGGTATATGTGGGAGATCCATTCTAGGACCCCCCAGCAGATACTGATTTCTGCAGATAATTAAATCCTTAGAGGACTTCCTAGATGTGACCAAAAGTGCCTTCTGGTCACGTCCAGGAGGTATTATGAGGCCCCCTTACGTGAGTTCAGCATCTGCAGATACTGAAATCTGTGAATGCTGAGCCTGCGGACAGGGAAGGCCCACTGAACATGCAGTTTGCTATCAGAGATATGATGTTGACTCAGATAACTGGTTTTGAGATGTTGGGTGGAGATGTCTTCTCCTCAACTGCTGAGATAGCTGAAAGTGGCAGGAGCTGGCAATGTCTGAGAGTGAACTTCATGCACACAACAAATGTACTCCATCGCTGAGCTGCTGCTCTTCCCCACAGTGGTGCAGAATTGGGAAGCAGAATCAGCCTGCCCCATTTTCAGCTTCTTTGTCTCTCCTCCAGAGATTTGACTTGCACTGGAGAAGTAGGATCTGGCAAAGATAAATCAACAGGAAAACACACTTGATGATAGTTCTCAGTTAAGACAATCAAATAGATGAGGCCCTGCTCACAGCTTGCCTCTAAAATGAGGTATTGCATGAAAATGAGCATCCCAATGACTGTGGTTGTTGCCAGTCTCTTAAGCAACTGTTGCCATTAAGATCCTTCTTCCAGTTGTTCTGTTGCTTTACTTTGTGTTTGGGGCAAGGAGAGAACTGTTCAGCTTGATCCTTCTCACACCCCTAGAGCAGCGATTTTTCAACCTTATTCATCTCACGGCACCCTGACAAGCCACTCAGATTTGTGACATCCGTTTTGTGACAATTGACAAGGCGCACCACAATGCTGGCATGGGAGAGGGCAGATCCCCCAATGGCTGTCCCAATAGATGACCCTCTCCGAAACTCCCACAGCACACCTGTAGACATTTGTGGCACACTGGTTGAAAATTTGCTGCTCGAAAGAAACAGCTGTGCTGCAACAATACTGGCAACTCTTTGGGTGCCTCTTTTCACCTGTTACCTTGTTAAGGCATAAAGGTAAAGGTTTCCCCACGACCGAATGGTCTAGTCGTGACCGACTGTAGGGGGCGGTGCTCATCTCCGTTTCAAAGCCTGTAGAGCCGACGTTTTTGTCCGAGGACAAGTTTCTGTGGTCATGTGGCCGGCATGACTCTACGCCGTAGCGCACGGAACACCGTTACCTTCCCACCGAAGTGGTCCCTATTTATCTAATTGCATTTAGGTGCTTTCGAACTGCTAGGTTGGCAGGAGCTGGGACAAGCAACAGGAGCTCACTCCGTTGCGCAGTCTTGAACTTTCAACCTTGTTGTCGGAAAGCCCAGCAACAGCGGATTAACTCGCTGCGCCACCATGTCCCAATCTGGTAAGGCATACAGATAGATAAATCAGGTCATTGTTTCCATTAATTGGCTATTAAACAGCTTCCTAATGAAATGTCAGTAGTGCAGAAGCTTTCATCAGCCATTAAAATAAATCATGAAATGCAAACACAGTTTAAAACACGTTTTTAGAAGTGGGTTTGTTTATTTTCCAAGGAAGGCCAAATAACATTAGTTGTGATGTCTAGTTGCAGTAATATGCTGCCATCTCTCGATTGCAGGTTTGGCAGCCCTTTGTGAAAACATGCCCAGTGGGAAGGCAAACAAGCCTGGCGATGTTGTGACGGCCATGAATGGCAAAACCATACAGGTATGGTTCAGAGGATTGGTCAGCACTGTTTGAATACAGGCGAGAGATGCTTAGCTGATGCAAGGCAAAATCTCGGGCTATAAAACTACAGGCAGCCCAATCTTAACTAACTTTCCATGCTGCGATGCAGCAGCGCAAGAACTGCCTCTGCTGTTTCCAGTGTGGGAAGAGAGGCTTTCCCCCCCTTCATTCAGGGTAAGTCCCAGCTGCGGCAGTAGGGCTTTTGAGGCCTGCACCAGCAAAATTGCTGGCACGAGTCTGAGCAGCCTCATGTCAAGGAAAGTGGCCTGGGAAGAATATGGTGGGAGTTAGCCTTGCCCATTCTGCTTTCCTCCCGGGGCTGATCTGCCCCCTCCTCCCTCCCCTACCTTGTTACATCTGCTCCCTGCCCCTCTCCACCCTCTCCTCTGCTGCCCAGCACAGGACTTACCTGCTCCGGCATTGCAGGCCCTGCACTGTGGCAACAGGCAGTGCAGGCCTTCCCCCTGGTGCCACAACCGCCTGCACTGTTGCAATGTGCTTTACAGCACTTTTGCAACAGCGCCCAATTGTTTTGCCAATTCTAGCCTGGTTAAAAGGTAAAGGTTTCCCCATGACCAAATAGTCTAGTTGTGACTGACTGTAGGGGACGGTGCTCATCTCCATTTCTAAGCCCGTACAGCCGGTGTTTGTCCAAGCTTCCGTGGTCATGTGGCCGGCATGACTATATGCCGTAGCACACGGAACGCCGTTACTTTCCCACCAAAGTGGTATCTGTTTATCTACTCGCATTTTTAGGTGCTTTTGAACTGCTAGGTTGGCAGGAGCTGGGACAAGCAACGGGAGCTCACTCCATTGCATGGTCTTGAACTCCCAGCCTTCCAGTCAGAAAGCCCAGCAGCAGCGGTTTAACCCACAGCGCCACCACATCCCTTCTAGCCTGGTTAGGATTGTGCTTTTAGGCTCTAGGAAAGCTACAGAGGACAGAAAAGGTTTGACTAGACTGGCCTGCAGGAACCATTCTGAAAGGCTTTGGGACCAACCTTGCAGATGTTTTGTATTCGGACGTGACAGTTTTGACAGTAATGTAGCAGTTGAGACGTCTGAGCCAACAAGTTTCCATCTTAACTTCCATTTGAGCCATGATTTCAGACTTAATCTATAGGTGCAACAAAATGAATGGAGTGTTCCAGTGGCAAATGAGGTGGTGGAATTGGGAGTTTGAATAGTTGCTTGTGTATAAAGCAAGCAAAACCTCCCTGCAAGCAAAACTAGCTGAACAAGAAGCAATCTGGGATAGACATTTTCTTTCTTATGCACTTATTTCTACTTTCAAGGAGAGTGTTTTCCTTGTTTTTAAACAAAGGAACACTGAAAAGGAATTGTGTCCTCCCACATGCCATCTATAGAGGGACGTCAATCTTACTGTCGTGCAAAGACTTGCATAGTAGTAAGATTCTTCTGCAGGGTAGACAAGGCCTTACTAGGCAAGTCTCAGTCCCCATTCCAACCACCTGCAACATGGGAATAATCTTAGCCAAGTTTACAAGGCTGCTGTAAGCTTAAGAGCGCAATCCTAACCTGGAGTTAGGCCAGCAATGTTTGGCTGGCACAAGGGCCACCGTAAAGCACAGAATCAGGGAGGATGGTGCACGTCTGTGTGCTGGCCTCTGAGAGTGGTCTAAACGTACTTTATGGTGCCCCTTGTGCCGGCCAATCTTTGCTGGCCTAACTGTGTTGGCCTAACTCCAAGTTAGGATTGCGCTCTAAGGGAAGTGCTTTGGATGTGCAAGTGCTATAGAGACAACGGGAGCTCACTCCATTGCATGGTCTTGAACTCCCAGCCTTCCAGTCAGAAAGCCCAGCAGCAGCGGTTTAACCCACAGCGCCACCACATCCCTTCTAGCCTGGTTAGGATTGTGCTTTTAGGCTCTAGGAAAGCTACAGAGGAAAGAAAAGGTTTGACTTTCTTTCAAGAAAAGGTCTTTCTTCCAAGTATATTAACACAATGCTTATGACAATCAAAGTAAAAATTGATTTCTCTCTTCTGTGTCTCTCTCCTATCCTCTCATCATGAAAGGTTGACAACACAGATGCGGAAGGGAGGTTGGTGTTAGCGGATGCCCTTTGCTACGCACACGGTTTAAAGCCAAGGGCCATTGTAGATGCAGCAACATTAACAGGTAACTCACTTACGTTGGACTGCAATTTCTGATCTTTGTGTTTCTAGGATATTAGCTGCAGGATTGGGGCAGCAGGGGTCCTCCTCCTCTTCCAAGTCATTGTGCTGGTCTAGCTGGAGGTGACAGAGGGCCACTGTGATCCTTTCAGGAGAGTAATGGAAACAGGACTGCACCGCTGCCACCAATTGCTTCAGTGCCTTCCCAGATGCTTCTTCCAAATGGACTGAGCAGACGCATGCTGGGCTTTGCAGGTGGTAGGGAGGAAGGGAGGTAGAGGTGTGTGGAGGAGATGCTCTCAGCAGGTGCAGCTTCTCAAGCTACAGGGTTCATGGGGTTTAAAAATCCGTTTTTGCCATACCCTCACTTTTATCACTAATGCCAGTCCTAAAGAACTGGAGCTGGCCCACATACATCCCCATCATCTAAGACAGAGATGTCAAACTCATTCCATATAGTGGACTGAATATCGTGCACAGTGGCTGCTGGGGGCCAGAACTGAAATCATTAAGCTGGAAGTGGCATCGTTAAGTAGACAATGGCCAGAAATAAGCACTTTGTTCTCATGTTTAGGAACTCATTCCTATACAAATCTTGATCATATTTTCCAGATATCCCAGTTATCACACAGGGGACCCTTTCAGCAGCACCTGCTTCTGCCAAGGCATTGCTTTGCAGCTTAGCAGTTGAGAGCTGCTTTGCTTTGTGATGCCTTGGCAGAAGTGGTGCTGCTGAAAGCTACCCTGCATGATAGCAGGACCCTCCCAGCACCTCCCTCTCTCACCTCTCTTGGTCTGCCCATTTCCCTTGTAGTGTTTCTTGCCTTCTGAGCTCTTCAACCATCTCTCCTTCCCAGAATAAGCTGTGCTGCTGAAAGGACAGCATGGGGAAAGCCCAGTTATCATCTCCCTGTCCTTTTTCTAACTTCCCATAGAATGCAATGTGCACTGTGGACATACAAATAAAGCAGAATTGGATCTGAGATATAAGTATAGAATGGAAGGTGCTATATTTCAATGGACTTCATAAATAGGCAATTTAGAAGCATAGCAAAAAAAACCTCTGGAAAGGCACGTTAATAACCTGAGCTTTACAATGTTGTATAGGTGCCATGGTTACAGCACTCGGATCTGCAGCAACTGGGGTTTTTACCAATTCGTGCCAGTTGTGGAATCAGCTGTACGAGGTGAGTTACAGAACAGGTAACTCCTACATGGCCAACGAGATGTGGCCCATAAAATGTAAATATGACTATCAGCTTAGATGGTTTCTAAGAAAAAAATGAGACAAATTTTGCAGAGAATTTTCAGCTGCCCCCAAAAGCTAAGCATGGAATCTCATGTTTCATGGTGATCAACTTCTCATGTTGATCATGCCAGGGACAAATGACATTCCTTGTTTGTGACCTTCCCAGAGGCATTTCGCCAACCACTGTGGGAGACAAAATGTTGGACTAGACAGACTTTTAGTCTGATACAACAAAGCAATACTTGGATTCCTAGCTTAAAAATTTTAGAACCTTTTCAGTGTATGAATGTACTAGTAGTATCGATTTTTTTCACTTTTTATACCACCCTTCCTCCAAAGAGCTCAGAGTGGTGTACATAGTTCCTACCTTCCTTTGTCCTCACAACAATCTTTGTAAGGTAGGTGAGAGAAAAGGCCTGGCCCAAGGTCACCCAGGAAGCTTGATAGCTGAAGCAAGGATTTGAACCTGGATCTTCTAGGTCTGTCTCCTTTGGGTGGAGCAGTGGATGCCAAGTTGGGGATAGGAGATTATCTCATTCCCTTCTGCAGGGGATCCCTCCTTTGGCAGTGGTACTGTCCACCCTGCCTGGGCTGGAGGAGTTTGTTTCACTAGAGCAGTCCTGCAGTGGCGGACCTTGGGGGAGGAAAGGGGGACAGATGTCCCAGGCACCAGGCTGAAAATGCTGTGGGGGTGCTGCAGCCAGCATCGGAGCTTTTCCAAGCATCCCGAGGGCAATCCTTCTTCTCTGTATTAAAAAAAAATGCTCTGCTCACATCTGAAGTAATTGCGTTTATATTATCACGTGACAACAATTGCAAGGGGCAGCTTTTGGAGGGACACTCAAGGGTGGCTAATGAGCCAAGACTGCTACTGTAGTCCTGAGTAAGGGCCAGGCATTGGGTATGGCATGTGTCAAAGGCTCTTTGTCACTTTAATTAAACAAAAAGATTGCCCCCAGCTTCTGTTATGAGAGGAGTGCAATGTATAGAGATCTTAGTAGATGTTTTTACCTGATGCAAACCTCTTTTACTTACCTGTGTGTATAAATTTGTAGGCTAGTATTGTGACAGGGGACCGTGTTTGGAGGATGCCTCTCTTCGAACATTACACTAAGCAGGTTACAGACTGTCAGCTTGCAGATGTCAACAACATTGGAAAAACGAGGTATAGTATTTATTTGAAATATAGCAATCTGGTGCTGCTTCTGCCTTAAACCATTCTCCCAGGAGGGGGGGGGAAGGGGAGAGGGGGGGTATCTGTTCCTGGACACATGTTGTGGACTCACAGGGGCTCCGAATGTGACCAAAACCTTGTTCTGGTCACATCCAGAGCCATTCTGAGGCCTGTAGAGGCTGTGTGTAGCCTCTATTGGCCTCAGAAAAGCCCCAGGAATCAACTGGATCAATGTCCCGGTGTCATCTGAGATTTCCTTAGTAGGTCCTTAGCCATGGGTTTGGAACCAGTGTTGTCATCCACGGCCCGGAACCCCGTTCCGCTAGTTCCGCGGAGGTCCCGGGCCGCTCCGCTGCCTCGGAGGATGGGCGAGCTGCTGCTGGGCCCACCCGCCCTCCCTTGCGTCCGGAATCGCTCTAAAATGGAGCGATTCTGGCGCAGTGAGGCTTGGGGGGCGTGGCAGCCCTCCGCCATAGGGGCGGAGGGCTGTAAATCATCCGAGCGTTCCGGTAGTTGGCGCGCTCGGATGACATCACTGTTTGGAACCCATGGTTAGTCAAAACCACGAGTTCCAAATGTGGACCTATACAGACAAACAAGCAAAAGAAGATGACTTGTGCAAGAGGAAAAACTCTGACACAGTGTGAATTCCTGTTCAGACTCTGGAGGGATGGTAGCTTAAGAAGCCTGTTGTCTGGACTTGGAAGTGAGACGTAGAAGTGAGCAAGTGGGCAGAGGTAACAAAGCTGGTCTTTCAGGTCTTGCTCAACTTAAAAAATACCTTAAAAAAATTAGGTGAGAAATGACTCTTTCAGCAAACGTACCAAACCATAGTTAAGAGAATAAAACTATGCCTTGGCCAAATGTCTGCATTGAAAAAGTCATAATTTGTTATCTGCTAGCAAGGTGGAATTGGAATCCATGACTTGAAAGCAGGTTTGCTAATTGTGGTTTGCACTAACTATGCAAACATAAGGTGTGATGTCTGAATTGATGAACTATAGTTCTAGACATGCTTTACTTCTACAGACTGTTGCACCATAAAGTTTAGAATGGATTTATGCAGTGGAGTAGTGGGAGAATAGAAAGAATAGAAACAGAGAACCATAGTCTTCCCATTTATACATTTGGAAATACAAGCATCCTCCTGCCTGCAGAATCTGCGGGAGTTCTATTCTGGAACCACCCGTGGATAGCTGAATCTGTGGATATTGGGGCACCCCCTTCACCTCCAAAGGCTCTTCCTAGCCCTGCAGAGGCTGCCATGGAAGAGTCGTTGGAGGTGAGGGCACTTTCTGCATCCATGGATAAGTGGATCTGCAGATGTGGGGGCCCACCATATACATTTGGAAATGCAAATCATGATTTGGGTCCTAAAGAACAGTTAGTGCAACCCAAGGCTTAGTAAGAGTTTGAATTAAGGCTTCTTGGTGATGTCCATTTTAGTAGATGTAGTCCTGGACTTACATCCTTCTTCTGTCTGGAAGATGGAACCAGAGTAAGTTGGAACAGTGCTATTGCACTTGTGCAAAAGCACAACTGAGCCGACTATGCCTGCATGAAAACACTTAATATGACTGTGGGCTCTTGGTATCCATGGGGGATCAGTTCCACAACCCACACAGATACCAAAACCCATGGATGTTGAAATCTGCACCCGGGGGGAAGGTTGTGGTGCCACAGTAACTTAACCAAAGGTTACCCCAAGTCCTCTGGACATCACACCAACCTCCTCAGTAGGCCTCCTTGACATAACTGGAATCAACTACCAGCGATCTCCTTGCACTGCAGAATACCTCCTGGACACAATTGGAAGTCATTGACGCAAACTAGAAATGGCTTCCAGTTGTGTCCAGCATCTGCTGATAGAGGGCCTGCTGTATTTAATTCCCGTAAGCATTAAAAACTAATGATGATTCACTAATGATATTTCTCTTTGCTTTCCCATATCAGAGCGGGTGGTGCCTGTACTGCTGCTGCATTCCTGAAAGAATTTGTGACTACTTCTAATTGGGCTCACTTAGATATAGCTGGTGTGATGGACAATATAGATGAGGTCCCGTACCTTCGTAAAGGGATGGCAGGACGGCCCACACGGACTCTAGTGGAGTTCGCTACTCGACTGAGCCAAGACAAGCAAACCATCTAGAACATGGCTCATTCTGCAATTGCGTGACCTCTAGCCTTAACCAGTTTATTTCAGTTAATTGTAGATTGACATAGCAATGAGTAAATCTTCTACTGAGTGTGCAATAAATACAAAATGAAAAAAACCCACAACACAGAATTATGTCCATATTTAAAAGTAATATTACAATGGACTACAAATCCATTTTGTAAAATCTCTTATTTCTTCCCTTTCTATTCTAACATTAATAATTGACCCAATCCATTGTTTTTATACATCTAATACTGAAGCGTTGATCACTGCAAACAATCAGGCTTTGTAATTCACAATTAATGAAAAATGAAACATTGTCACAATAAATACAACTTTGAGAACCCCAAGCTGTTGATTCTTTACAATTTTTTAAATAAAACTAAAATAACTAAACAAAAAAACCAGAAAGATAAAAATAGACTTGAAAAATATAAAGCAAGTGTGGAGTAATACATTTAAATTTGTTATACCTTCCACAAAATATTTTAGGATTTGTTTTGACAGCCACAGGTTGGTGCAAGTTTGTTTTACAGACATTCTGGTGGAATGTTTGTTTTAATGCATTCTGGTTTGCATTACTGAAAGGTAATGCAAACTATGTCAGCAATTCTCTTAAAAGGCAATTGATATTGTGAGGCACTTCCTTTTCCAATCATGAGAGATCCTTGGGCGAAGTAAAATTGGACTAAGAAGCCATGAGAGACGGAGGGGACATACCTCTGCAGTAAAGGTTCAGTCACTGGTACCTCCAGGCAGGGCAAACTCTGCTTGTTTATTGGAAGAATTTATATCTTGCCTTTCTCCCATAGTCAAGGGCATTCAAGGTGGCTTACATAACATAAAACCAATACTAACAGAATGAACTCTGCGATCACACAAACCATTAACATTCCATCTCATTAAACACACCAGCCCAAATAAAGTGCCTTAAAAAAAAAAACCAAAAAAACAACCAACTACTGGATAATCATGGGGAACTGTGGCCAGTGGCTGGATAATCAAAAGGGAGCTGCGAGTCACAAAAGTTTGAGAAGCACTAAGCCAAGTTTATTGCTTCATTTAATTTAGTTATCTTTCTTTAGTTATCTAGGCAAGTGCCAAAGCTCAATCTAGTTGATCAAGTGTGTGTGTGTGTGTGTGTGCGCGCGCGCGTGTGTGTGTAAAACTTTCTGTTCTTCTCTGAACAAGATATGATGACTGAATTGCTCACACTTCGGGCCTTTCTGGTAGAAAATTATTCTGTTCTTGTCCTTTGACAGCAGCATATTAGTTGAGAACTATAATAATCACTGCAAAGAAACCAGAAACACTGGTAACACTTATTTTGCTCTTAACCGAAGATTCTCCCTTGTTCTGACCCTGACTCCTACATGGCTTTAGCAGTACCTGCTAAAGGACAGGATACAACCAGTCTACTGCAGCAAATTTCAACCACTGTACCGTGGCACGTGAGTGTGTCACAAATGGTCTGCAGGTGTGCCACAAGAGGTGGGAGGAGGGTCATTTATTAGTATGGCCACTGGGGGATGTGAGCCCGTGTTGAACTTGTAGGATGACTAATATTTCTAGTTCTCTCACCTGAAGTCTGTAAGCAAGTCCTTAAGAGCCCCATCACTAACTGTTTTTGTGAGTGGTCCACTCATGTGACTTGAGTCAAGGACAAATTGTGAGAAATCAAAGAAGGTTGCCAGCTTCTGTGACTAGAAACAACTACAAACATTGTGTATTCTCACTTGATTTATACACAGAAAACACAAAATTCAAATGAAAACTATGCAGCCCAATCCAATGGATAATATTTTTTTGAAAAATCTATACATGTAATGCATACATAACACAAAAATAACACATAACACTACCCAACATTAATATTATTTACCTTAGAAATTCTTAAAAAGGTAAAGGTTTCCCCACGACTGAATGGTCTAGTCGTGTCCGACTGTAGGGGGCAGTGCTCATCTCCGTTTCTAAGCCTGTAGAGCCGGCATTTGTCCGAGGACAAGCTTCCGTGGTCATGTGGCCGGCATGACTATACGCCGTAGCACATGGAACGCTGTTACCTTCCCACTGAAGTGGTACCTATTTATCTACTCGCATTTTTAGGTGCTTTCGAACTGCTAAGTTGGCTAGGTTGTAAGAAATTCTTATATATACAAATTATCTCTACATTAATGCAAGGGTGGAGCAGTATAGGTGGAGTCTTTTTATCCACAAGAGTTCCGTTCCTGGAACCACTGCGCATAAAAAAATCTGTGGGTAATTAAACACACTGGTTTTCCCCACAACCCAGGGGACCCGCATTGAGTCAAATACATAGATGTAAAATACGTGGATAATTAGGCTCAACCTGTATGTCATTTCATCCAGTCTCCTAAGCCTCTAACGCCATCTTCATAGTACTAGATTGTATTGAAATGTTCCATGGGGTCTGTCAAATAAGCACACAGAGGACTGCAGCCTTGTATAGTAACATAAATATTAATCCATATGAGCCGATTTGAATGGGACATTTTGAGGCTATTTTGGTGCTGATATGTTACTATAAGAATGAAAAATGGTAAAGCTTTCCTTTCCAATTGTGAATAGAAGCATTTGTTTAGTAAACTGAAATATTTATTTAATAAATAAGTCTTCCCCCACTTAAAAAAAATGCTACACTGTATCTTCAGTTAGCTGCACATTTATTTGAAAGCAACCAATTAAGGAAACGGTTGCTTAAACATTAAGTGGCTAACCTAAGTAATCCACTAAGATTTCTTTAAAATGCCACCACCCTTTTAAGCAGTTTTTTGGGGGAGATGGGGAAAATTACTCTAAATATTCTGACTTCTATATTCCTAGCAAAAGAAACATGCTTGGAAACCATTATGCGAGCCCTTCCCCTATGTGTGCGGGACTCTGTCATCACTCAGTGTTTTTAACAAATTGCACTCTGCACATGCTCAAGAAGACCATTTTTGTGCTAATCTATTCTGATGGCAACTACTCCCATCACTTCCTGGCAAATAGAGGGGGAAGAAATGGAAGCAGAGTTTATTTTCCTGGACTCCAAGATCACTGCAGATGGTGATTGCAGCCATGAAATTAAAAGACTTAAAAAGAAATTTATTGCTTGGGAGGAAAGCTATGGCGAACCTAGACAACTTAATAAAAAGCTGAGACATCACCCTGCCAACAAAGGTTCGCTTAGTCAAAGCTATTGAAGTTGGAGAGGATCAGGTCCTAATTTTGATTCCTCTTGTTTCTGCCCCTTTAAATTTAAGGGCTGCTAATTTGTTACCCCGACGTGTGCTCCCTGTCCTGGCTGCAATTACTCAAGCCCCACAAACCTGTGATCCCCCCTCAGGAAAACTGCTATAGCATTACCAATTGCTTAACAGGGAGAGGGAGAGGGAGAGAGAGAGAGAGAGAGATACAGATACATACCAGCTGGACTTTGTTGTTGGAAAAAGATACATTTTACTTATGTGTAGACATCAGCAAAACGGACACAGCATGCTTCCAAGGAGATTACAAAACTTGTGTCTCCAAGGAGGTGCAAAACTTATGCAAATTGTACATGTGCATGAGGTCAGTTATACAATTTAATATGCAAACTTTGGATTTTGAAAACAGCCAGTCAGAACATTTGCCCAATGCAATTGGCCATTTGGGATGTGAGCCCTCTGACTGGCCATCTCTCCCTGTGGTGGCCCTCCTCCCCTTTACTGTGGCCTCCAGGATGGGTTAAGGAGACGCAGGCATAGGTACATTTTAAATTACAATAAGTTGGCACACAAAAGCAGATAAGGGACATCTAGACCAGACAGATGTAACAGTTGAGACACTTAGATTTAGCCAGCACTTAGACAGATTTAGCACAATGTTGGAGGCACAATCAAGATAGTAAGTACTCCAGGAAGTACTTCCTAGGGCTTGCACTTGATAAGATATTCTGATGGGGGAAAACTTCTGGCTGCTTGAATTTAGGCAGGACCTGCATAAGCCTTTTGTCAGACCAGATTTGCATTACAAGACCTGGGGAAGGGATAGACTTTGGAATGTCTGTGCTATCTTTTCACAGAGGCTTACCTCTTGTGATAGCAGCTCAACTCTTAAGATTTTTGAAATCCAAAATGGAGTCAGACCTGTCTTCATTACATTCCTGGTCTTACCCCAACACCCTCACAGGTCCCGGTGCATCTGGTTATGCCTCCATTTGACCATATAGCAATGCAAGTGTTCCTGGGAGGCCAAATTACCACAATGGGGTACAGAGCCAAGAAGTGTTTTTCCCACCAGAGTTGCCAAACCTACAAGGGTCTCCAATGGTTCAGTCCTGCACTGTTGGGGAAAAGAAGCTTAGTGGTTACAGCATGGCTGCAGCAGTGTGCTGTGAGCCAGGAGGGTTGTACATGGCTATGGAAGCCAGGAAAAAAAGCTTGGTTGGTTGCAGACATGGCTGGAGCTGGAGCAGAGCACGGCCAGCCAGGAAAAGCCTTAACAAAGTCTGAGAGAAACCTGGGGGGGGGGGGTCTGTTCCTACAACACTATGGTCTTCCCAATAGCAATGTATGGCTGTGAGAGCTGGACCATAAGGAAGGCGGAGTGCAGCAGAATAGATGCTTTCGAATTATCATGTTGGAGAAGACTCTTGAGAGTCCCCTGGACTGCAAGGAGATCCAATCGGTCAATCCTCCAGGAAGTCAAGCCTGATTGCTCCCTGGAAGGACAAATCCTGAAGCTGAAGCTCAAGTACTTTGGCCACCTCATGAGAAGAGAGGACTCTTTAGAAAAGACCCTCATGCTGGGAAAGATGGAAGGCAAAAGGAGAAGGGGGCGGCAGAGGATGAGATGGTTAGATAGTGTCACCAAAGCGATGAACATGAAATTGGGCGAACTCCAGAAGCTGGTAGAGGACAAGGAAGCCTGGCCACCTTCGCTTCAACGGCTTCAACGCAGCCTTCTTTCCAGCGCGCCTGCATAGTTATTACCTTCGTCCTACGCTCATCCACCACCGCTCCAATGCGCCTGCGTAGTAATTATCTTAGCCTCCACCATAGAGGTAAGATAACAGGAGGGGACATGCCTTAAGAAGAGATAGCCAAATGAGGCCAGGGGGAGGGCTTAGCAGCCATGTTGTTACGCTCAAAACAATCCTTATTCCAAGCATTTCAGATTGCTTTGCTCGTACTGGTTAGGACTGAATAGTTTACTCCTGAAATAAAAACTTACGAAAATAAAAACGTGTGATCGTGTAGAAACATTATTGATAACCTTATTATGATTTAATATGCACTTACAAGGTTACATTCCTCATAATTATATTACTGAACACACCGGACGAAATGCTACTTGCTGTCTATTTAAACTCAGATTGCACTGTATGCGCATTGGAATAATGTACTTATATTATTTGGAAGCATGATCAAATGTGTAGTCTTATTGACATGCACATAACATTTGGTGTAAAATTCACAACAACAACAGTTCCGCTTTCGGTAATGTAATGTATTCAGATGAGCGGCCAAATGTGTAGTCTTACTGGCGTGCAAACCAAACATTTTGTATCCGAAAAATCACTGCTGAAGGTTGTGTGTGGATTGAGTTCCTTTTACTTCTTCATACCTACTTAAGTTTGTGAAGGGTTGCATACTTTAGGAAGTAATATTTTTCAGTAGCAATTAATCACAATGATTTTAAGTACCTGTGAAAAGTAATCCCATTTTTCGTACAGCGATTCGTGCACCCGTATGCAGAACACGCAGTCATTATTAAAGACGTTGAGATTAACTTTTACATATAATACGTGCGGGGAGATTTTGATTCGTGAATGCGCGGCAATCCTCCTTGGCGGAAAAGATCTGAGTCAGCCATATTGTTACGCCCATGGCTTCAAGAAAATGATGTCATGTCCCCTACTGTTATCTTACCTCTATGGCCTCCACCAATCCACCACCTCTCCAGTGCGCCTGCGTAGTCATTACTTTCGGCTTCAATTCTTCCTCCTCTCCAGTGCGCCTGCGTTGTAATTAACCTGCACTCAACCATCTTCGCTCCAGTGCGCCTGCGTAATAATCAACTTCGGCCCCCTGTTCGGTTTCTATGGCGGCTGGCTTGAGCGGGATGTTTGGAAACCAGGGCCCGGTGCCTCCTCCGCCGCCCCCGCCTCCTCCGCCAGTGGCCCCAGGAGGCCCGAGCCCGGCTGGGCTTCTCTCCCAAAACCCTGCGGGGCCGCGGAACCCCAACAGCACTCTGGTCGACGAGCTGGAGGCTTCCTTCGAGGTAGGCGGCAGCGGCGGGGGTCAGACAGAGGCTGGAACGTACCACTTTGAGGGGGGGGGCACTGATGAAGGCACGGCCAAGGGCCGCGAAGACCAGAGAGCCCCGTGACTGTTCCTTTCTCGGGTGGGTAACTGTTAAAAGCTGCGCATCATAAAAAGGGCCCCGCTAGATCAGGCCAAAGGCCCACCTAGCCCAGTTTCCCGTACTTCACAGTGGCCCACCAGATGCCTTAGGAAGCACACGAGACAAGATGTCTGCATCATCCTATGCGCCCCACACTTGAGGCAGAGAGTTTGGATCAGGACGAGGTCGCAGAGTAGGGGTGGCCAACCGTTCGGCTTCAAGGCTCCCGGACCTTTAAGAGGACGACTTTTAGCGGAGGGAATTTCAGCGGGTGCAGCTTCTCACCTCACAGATACAAGCTGAGCCTGCTGAAACTTTCTCCTCTGTTGAAAGGGCCAGGAACCCTAAGGTTGAAAGTCTGGCCACTCATGTGGCAAAGACTATAGCGGGCCATCCCCCCCCCC
>JAJKFI010000056.1:6372144-6384085 GCA_029204185.1 Lerista edwardsae | reverse complement strand
CCCCCCCCCTTTAAATGCCCAGTAGAGAGATTCCAAATTTTCATGTAGCTGTGACGTTCACCTCTTTCACCTCCCCCAAAGTAGCAACTGGCAAAGATGTTCTTGCTCTAGCTTAGGTCTAATTTTGTGTGAACATGGAGACTTGGGAGGGTGTTTTTTAAATGTAAACATTAGCCCTGCTGATACAGCAATACCTCTGGTTAGATAACAGAGCATGGATGAGTGTCAAAGCCTTGCAGATTTATTTTGGCTGGGGAATATGTAACTAAATAACTGTATGGCATGTGAAAGGATGCAAATTCTAAGTAGATGGAAAGAAAAGAAAAATAACCTAAGAATGTTGATGAATATCATGAAAAGCTGTATGAAATTGGATGGAAGAAGAAAGACATGGATATGTGAATTACATTTGAAATGTGGTTATAATTGAAAATGGCTGAAAGAGCAAAGTGATGAAAATCAAGGTATTGCTGCACAAATTTTGAAGCCCATGATGGTCATTGTTCCCATAATCTGCCTTGGTGCTGTAAAGATAGTAGGTACTAGTATATAAATGCAAAATGATTAAAAGAGGAAGAGAGGGACAGGTCTGGCGAGAATAGTTTGTGATAGCTCTGCAGTATAGGCTGTTGTTCTTATTGCTTAATATAGGTGAGGTTTAGCTTGGCTTCAATTTACAATCAAAACAAAGCTTGTTATGTGCAAAGCTTTGTGACGTCCATGCACAGCTCTTTGTTTCTAAAACAGTTTTTAAATGTTCTGATGTCTTAATCACTTACATTTTTCACACCAAGAAAGACTGAATTGTTGTAGCTAGATTTGTTGTTGCTTGGGGGGGGGGGAGACCCAGCTACAGTAAAATCCTGAGTGTTGTTCCACTGATTTCTCTGAGCAGATCTCATAGGATGTTACAGGAGAGAGAAGAAACAGGTTTGTGGAAATAAAATGAGGAATTCATGGCTGTATGCCCCTCTAGTCATGTTATATTTCTATGGGATTGGGATGGTGTGTGCAGAGAGGTGGGAAGTACGGTTATCTGGAGACAGTGCCCTGGTTCTTTTGAAGCTGTTTTTTCTCCCCTAGCGTGGAAGTGAGAGTAGCCTATAGAAAGCAGCACAGAAATCTAGGATTTTAATTTAATGTGATTGGATATATAACAAGTAGCAGTAAAGACAGGAATTCATGCTGCTGTTTTCCTACTTGGGTTTTATTTCATATAATATGGAAAATGAGATACGCTGTTTATGAGGGATTCATATTATGAGATATTTAGGATTATTTCAGTTCGTTACGTAAAGAATGCCTTGTAGTTTTTGTGGCAGAAGTAGAGACAGGAGCAGTAGCAAGTATAGTAGGGAAGTTGCTGACAACAACCTTGCTGCATAATCCATAGTTAAAATGGAAGGTGAAAAGACAGAATCCACTTTGGCCGCCTCCAGCTGCTCTGCTTTTTAAGCCAACCTATGAAAATGGTGGTTTTAACCAAATTTGAATTGTCGGGAGGGAGGGAGGGAGGGAGGGAGGGAGGGTGTGTGTGTGTGTGTGTGTGTGTGTGTGTGTGTGTGTGTGTAAGGGGGATAGCCATACAGATGTCAGAATAAATATATAGGCATGCCCCAGTATCCTCTGGGGTTCTGTTCCAGACCACACCATGGATAGCTGGAACCATGGATACCGGTGACACCTTTTAAAGTGGTTTTGCTTTAAAAAAACATCAGTGGTTTTGCTGCAACAAGGTTAAAAAAAGATTTCTTTCATGCTCCCCTATCTTTTTAATAGGCATTCCAGTATCCATGGATAACTAAAACCGTGGATACTATGGGCACAATCCTATGGCGCCCATTGGGCCAATGCAACATGCTTGCTTCGGCCCAACATCACTAGCTTTGACGTGGGAGCGCCGACCGGCACCCCTGTGTTGGCGTTAGTGCCGTTGGGCCAACACTAGCAGCAGCAGCAGCCCAAAGGTGCCAAGCAGGAGCACTGCTCCTGCGCCAGCCGAACTCGGCTGGCGCAAGAGCAGTTCTGGGCATGGGGGGGGGGGGAGATTCTGGGCAGTGGGTGGGTGGGCCAGTCCAGGGAGGGGGGCAGAGATGGGTTGGGCCCATACAAGCCTCTGTCCCAGGCTGTGCAGCCCAGATTTGGGCCGCTTGGCCACCTTGGCTCTGTGCCTGCTATTTAGCAGGCACAGATCTGAGGAAAACTATGGGGAGGCTGGAGCCTCCCCTGGGGCAAGGGTGCAAACATGCCCTTGCCCCAGGGAGGCTCCCCAGCGCACCTAAGGTCCTTTAAATATGGCGCAGGCCCACTGGCCTACCATTCCAGCGTAGTTTAGGATTGCGCTTTGAATCAGTGAATATCGTGGTACGCCTATACAGTAGTGGAGCTGAGGTATTAGTTTTTTTTAATTTCTTGCTAAAAATTCTCCATGTAAAACATCCCTCAGAGGCCAGTCTACTTAAATTTCTTCTTATGGCCCCTTTCCTGCCCAAATGCAGCATTCAGCTGCATGTAGACATAAACTGCTCCATTAATTTGCATGTAAACTCATGGCACTTACGTGTTGCACATGAACTAAAATCTGAGTTATGAACTCTTTGTTTAGTTACTGCCATGTCTGCCAATTGTTTGGAGACAAGCATGCCACAGTTCTGTCACACCTACAATAGGTTCTCCATTGTTTTCTGTGAACAACTGACCTGACAGAAAACCAAAAATGGTGTTCAAAGTGAACCCAGAAGCTGGGCCATGTTCATAGTGAGTTTAGCTGTTAGAAGCTTAAGACTGATACTTTTTAAAACTTACGTCTGTGGACTTGGCTTGAGCCTTATCTAGAATGTGTGCAGAGTTGACTGCTTTAATCACCAGATCTTGCTACCAAGTTCTGCTTGTTTACATTTGTTGCCCTGGAAATTTGAAGTCTCTCTGTGCTTATATTGTATCAGTCATGAAAAATTTAGCTTGTGTATTGCTTTCTAAGATCTTTATCTCTTAACATTTCTTGGGACCTCTTGCGGCCACTATTTACAATGTTTTTTCTTCCATCCCCATTACATGTATATATGTAATTATGTATTTAAAAGATTTGTATCTCGCCTTTCCTTGGCTGGAGCAAATGCTCAAGGCGGTTCACAATATTATGGTGCAGTTAAGGCAGATGTTTAAGGCTGTAGTCCTATACACACTTACCTGGGAGTAAGTTCCATTGAACTCAGTGGGCTTACTTCTGAGTAGACATGAATACAGTTGTGCTGTTAGTGACCGGAGCGTTAACAGGAAGCTTGCACATTCTCTAGTTGTGTTACCTATGCACTCACCTATATGTGAACTTTGTGTCTGGAATATGCAAATCTCCCTCTAGGAGTATTTAGTGCTGTGTACAGTTGATTTGCTCTTAGTAGTTTAATTTGAAATTTTTGATATTTGCTAAGCTCTACTTTTCAGCAAGGGTAGCTTTTTATTTGTGACATATTTCTTGGTTATATTATGACTAAAACTCCACAGAAGTATGCACAGAAAGCAAAAATGCATTTGATTGTTTTTTAACTGCTATGTGTTTGTGGAAACCAATAAGAAGCTGTGAACTCATAAAAGGCATATAACTTGAATGTCGATTTGGCTGCACTAATTAAAAGTGTACATTTCTCTAATTGTCTAGGCTTGCTTTGCTTCCCTTGTGAGTCAAGATTATGTGAATGGTACAGATCAGGAAGAAATTAGAACTGGTAAGATGTGTATCTGTCTTCATTTGGCTATGTGAAATCAGTGAATGGGAATTTTCTGAATTTGGCATCAGTGTTCCCAGATCTTTGATATGGGGTGGGGGAGTGGCAGTGAGAGAGAGAATTAAAATTGAAAGCATCTTTCCTTTTCATTACATGCCCCAAAATATACATATCTTTTCTCCATCAGTTTCTAAAACAGTGAGTAGTATCTTTGCTAGTATGGTATAGCATAGTTAATTCTGATGGATGGCAGACTACCCTCTCCAAGTCAAATGAATAATGGGACTGTGCTTTATGGACAGAGGATGCTTCTGGGATCCCAACATGGCTTCAGAGAACCCTGGCTCACCTTGGGGATGACATTGCTGCCCAATTGTTGGGCTGAGAGACGCTCACAGTGAAAAGCTTGCCAGTTTTTTGTAGTAGTAGTAGTAGTATAGATCCTTTACTGGCATAAGACAGGCATAACATAGAACAACAACAAAAAAAGAACAAAAGCAAACACACACATTAAATCATCCAGGGCATAATTCAGCTTTCCGAATGCGCAAATCAGTTAACTTATGCAGGAAGGTTGCCACCCTTTCAGTTATTTCAACCGAAGAGTCCCATAAGAGATAGCATAATTTAGCCACATCAGAAAGCC
The DNA here is from genome assembly GCA_029204185.1 of Lerista edwardsae. NCBI lineage: Eukaryota > Metazoa > Chordata > Lepidosauria > Squamata > Scincidae > Lerista > Lerista edwardsae. The sequence continues at coordinate 6,379,714 of JAJKFI010000056.1, read as the reverse complement.
CCTCTCTTGTTCTCAGAATGGGGACCAGGAAACTTTGGCGGATCTCAACATAGAAAGGGCAGTAGAGAAGAGAATGGGCGATTGTCTCAATATGCCCCTGTCTGCAAGGGCAGCATCTATCTGCATGGGGAAACATGAAATTTCCCATAAAGGACAGCAGATGGCAGAGCATCAAATCTGGCTAGAGAAAAAGCTCTGCGTTTCTGATGGTAGTGCAGCAAGTAAAAATATGGAGCGACCTGTCTGTAGACTACTGGGATCTTCAAGCTTAGGGGAGAGCAGGCTCTGTTCGCTGCACTAAAAAGATCTTGCCTTTCAATGTCTAAGTATACATTTAACACAAATGCCTCTCGGTAAGGGAGTACACCTAGGGCCTCCAGAGAGAGCCCAAGGGATTTGATTTTCTTGTCCAGGATACCTATCACATCTATAGGAGATGACTAAGTTCGAGAAGCATCTGGTAGAGTAAGCTACATGGATCATAGTTGTAATATAGCCACATCCAATATTTAAAAGCCATTAGCCAGGCCCTTGTTACCAGCAAAGATTGACCCGTTTCAAGGCACATGGCTACATAAGTTACACAGTTAGGTAGGCCTAAGATTTTTTGTAAAAATTTACCCTGAATGCACTCCACAGCGTTATTTGAAGCCCCAATCCAGAGAGGGCAACCACAAAGTAATTGAGGGATTACCTTGGCATTAAAGGTCTTCAAGGCCGCAGGAACGTAACGATTACCCCTTGCAAAGGAAAAACGAGCTATGGATTGGGCAGTTACGTTAGCTGAGTTGATTGCCATTTTCTGGTGGGTAGCCCAGGAAGAGTTGTATCATAGGTTTAGACCAAGGTATTTAAACTGTTTGACTTGTTCTAGTTGGTGGCCATTTAGTTGCCAAGTAAGCGGCTTCCATGTTCTAGAGAACACAAGTATTTTAGGTGTATCAAAATTTAGCTGTAGTCTATTTGCTGTCTGGAGCTCAGTGCATTTTTTCAGAAGATGTTTTAGACCCAGATGCGTGCAAGATAGTATCACAGCGTCATCTGCATACAGGAGGACTGGGAGCCAAACGGTTCCCAGTCTGGGGCAGTGCCCATCCGCATCCGCCAAAAAGGGGGCCAGGTCATTGATGAACAGAGTAAATAGAGTTGGGGCTGGTAAGCACCCCTGTTCAACTCCCTTATTTGTGACAATTTTGTTTGTTAAATTCCCCCACCGAGGAACATTTTATCTGGCAGGTGGTATTCTGGTGTATTCTGGTGTAGTCTCTTTATAAGAAATAGCAATCTCTTGTCATATGTAGCTGGTCTAGTTTGCTCAAGAGTAGTTCCCTGTCGACAGAGTCAAAGGCCCCTTTTAGATCCAGAAAGGCCGCATATAGTTTAAGTCTTGCCTTTTTGGTGTATTTCTGGATTAGATGGGACAAGGTGATGCAATGGTCCAGGGTAGACTTACCCTGCTGGAACCCCACTTGTTTGGGCCCCAGGGTCTTCTGATTTGAGATCCATAGGGTAAGCTTGGATAATAGATGTTTGGCATACAGTTTGCCTATGATGGATAGCAAGCAGTTTTTTTATACATGTGTGATTCTTCTCTAGATGCATAGTGCATAAGTCCTATAATTTAAAAAACAAACACATATTTTTGGGATGCTAACCTTTGGAACACTGACACTAGCATTTTTTGTTGTCTTTATTAGATTTTTAGTTTTAGTTGTTTTTTTTAAATAAAAGCTGGAAATAAAACTTTTCCTCTATTCTTTTGTTAATGTATGCTGCATACACAATATACAAAATGAAGATACGCTTTCAGTGTACTTTTTGACTGACAGTCATCAGAATTTTTTTATTTCAGTTTTAAAGTAAGAACTTTTGTCTCATTTTTGCATGAATTAAAAAATGCAGTCAACATAAACATATTTCACACAACATATTCCAAGCTGTTCCATAACTGGGTTTGTTTATTAAGGTGACCTCACTTTGTCCTAATTTTTCTTTGAAAGAACTTTAGAATCTTGCTGTTCTGTCTATATAATAGGTGTTGACCAATGTATCCAGAAATTTTTGGATGTTGCACGACAAACTGAATGCTTCTTCTTACAAAAAAGGCTGCAGCTTTCTGTCCAGAAACCAGAGCAAGTAATTAAAGAGGTAAGAAGTTACTTTAAATGTATTAATCCTTTGCTTTTTTCCCTAAAAATATGACTTCTAATCTAGTGCAGTTATAGCAAAGTAGCTGGATTTATCCTGATTGGTACTTCTGCTTTAACTGCACCCTCTTCTGTGTATTATTGATCTTAGTAGAATTTGCTTTTATATCAATATGCTTAGGATCTTAGTCCTGTTCCACTAAGATTACTGATACAGGGAAGAGGGTGCATTTAAAACTGAGCTACGAATCAGCATAGATGAATCTCCATAAATTGGGACAGGTGGTGAGGACTGATGGTTTAGTGTCCATCCATGGTTGTGTTTCTGGCTGGGAGAAGTTGCTGTACTTATTGTAGCAGGATGGAATAATTAATGAGCTGATTAGCCATGCAGTGAAAGCAGTGTCAGAGTGTGTCAGAAGGCTAGCTGGCAAAGAATGGAGAACCATTTTGAGGACTTGTTCAGGCTTGGCAAAAAATTGCCTGCTGAACTTCAGTGGCATGCAGCCAGAGGAGATAACCACACTGTGGAGGCTATATCTGGGACTGAGGATTCAGTGAATCACAGAAGATATTTGTAAACAACCCATTGAAAAATTTTGGTTTAAATTAGCCTACCCATGTAAACTTCTTGAATACTGTCTAAAAAATGGAGAAAGGTGATATATAAATACCTAAATAAATCCAAGCATACTTGGTTGGGAAGTGATCTGTTAATTTTCTTGCTGGCCTAAGTCACTTGGTCTGACCCACCTCCTCCTGGGCTTGGGCTGCCTCCCCCCCCAAAAAAAAAATTCTGCCTTGCCATCCTCTCCTACCCTCTGCGCTGGCCTGTCCAGGCTGGCACAAACCTACGTTCTCTGGGCGCAAGTTTGGTTCTATTAGGCCAGCACATATCTATGCACTAGCCTGCTTCTGAGTAGCTGTGAACGTGCTTTACAGCATGTTTGTGACACTCAGGAGCCAGCCCAAGGGACTTGTGCCAGCTGGAGTGTGTGGGGAATAAGATTGTTTTGTATAGGCTAAGAGTATTGGATAGGATATTGTACAGTATTGGATAGGATAAAGCTGTATAATGTAGATTTAATTCATTGTATTTCTAATGGAAAACTAAAAAAGAATGAAACAGTCTTTTGCATCCATATAAGCCTTCGTAATCAAGTCATGCTCCTATAAGCATCCCATTTTATGCATTTTTTAAAAGAAATCCCCCCAAGTGGTATCTGCTCCCTTCCTTAGGTAACGTGTTGTTAATGAGAACTGGTAATCTGCAGCTTGCTTCTTCCCCAAACTAGGCCAAACTTGAGCACACTTTCAGTAAGTCAGAAAGTGGTTCTGAATCTGCCTAGTGGTTCAGACATAACAGGGAAAGCTGAAGAATGAGTAAGATAAGTGCCCGTAAGAGGCAGGCGGCATACAAATTTATTTTCAGCCTCCAGTTACCTTCCAATGTCTGCTTACCCCAATTTCAGTATTATTACAGAAATAGAAGGCGGCAATATGTTACATGTGATAGGACATTAACCACAAAATTTACAAGTGGTTGTGAAAAGTTATAGGGCTGCAATAACTCCACCAACTGACCTATTTTCTGGAAATGGGAAATACCTTAACAAGTATTTAAATAGTATATCCTGGCTTTCAGGCACTTCACATGCGTTACTTCCATTATCTTTATAACAACTCTATAAGGTAGGTCATCATGAGTGTGTGGCTGAGGCAATATTTGAACCAAAGACGTCTGGTTCTCAACTCAGTTTCTGAGCTATGACTATACACTAGCTCTTTACTGTTACACAGAATCAGTGTTAAATACATTTTTAAAAAATAAATTCCACATTAAATGCCAAGGCAGTCCTGAAAAGGATATTTTGCTATGAAAATTTTTAATTTTTTGAGGTTTGTAGCATTTAGTTTTGTATAAGCAAAAATTACACGGGGAAAATCTGAGTTCCCTATTAATTCCTGTGTGCCTGTCTCTCCTTGTAGGATGTTTCAGAACTGAGAGGTGAATTACAGAGGAAAGAAGCACTTATCCAGAAGCACTTGGGTAAACTGCGAAACTGGCATCAGATTTTAGAAGACATCAATGTACAGCATAAAAAACCTGCTGAAATGCCTCAAGGACCTTTAGCATATTTAGAGCAAGCTTCAGCTAATCTCCCTGCACCTCTTAAACAAACGTGAAAAAGGAGTAACATTTTGATACTAAAACCAAAAGCTGTTTTAGTAGATTTTCTTAGACCAAACAGCATGGACTTTGTATGGTGCATTTTCTTATGGATAATTTTTTTTTTACTGATGGCATAAATACTGAGAAGTATAAAAAAAGGAAATGCAATTCTTTCCTAAAAGGACTTGGAGTGGCATTGTGGTTGTATTTTTATCAATCATCTGATAAAAAAAACAACCAAAAACCTATTACTAAGAGTATAGCCTAAAACAATTTTTGTGGAAGTTTTTAAATGCCTTCCACTCAAGGAGCAACAATATTCAGTGCTTCTAAGATGTTACTTTGAGGGGTGTGTGCCTTGGCCTTCTACGGAACATACAAGACTCAAATAATTTCTCAAACAGCTCCATGTGCCTAAGAGGGTGAATATGTGTGGAACATTAATTTAGCTGAGATCCAACGTACACTTGCATATTCAGCTGGATCATTGCCCTTTCTGGTAGATGATTTTGACATGTCCTACCAACCTACCCCTTCTCATGATGATGTATGCAGGGGGTTGCTGTGCAATGAAGACATCAGTGAGGGGGCCTGAAGTAGCACTTTGGAATTTGTTTCACAGATAGATTCTAGGAACCTTTCCCCCCTCCTCGACTATTGCTTCTTCTTCAAAAGGCATAAACATTAAACAAAAAGCTCCTTAGAACACAACTCTTGCTTTTACTTTCTGCCTAAGGGGGTGATCATAGTAGCCACCATTCTTTTTCCAGTCTCACTCTTCCTTTCAAAATTTTAATGCCCGGCGTATCTTTTGTGACTGAAGTCATGTCCTTTTCTTTTGTCCCTTGAAGCACGGTGCTCTTAATTATCTCTCCAAAATAGCTTTAGTTTTGCTGTTCAACTTCTTGTTAAACAATGGATGAACAGAAAAACCCATGAGAAATATGTAGCTAACCTTGCTTTAATTTGATGGAACTCTGCAAACAAACTGCTCTCAATATGTTGAATCAACAAAGTGGAAAATAAAATTGTACATGAACAAACAGAAATAAAACTGTCTCTCAGGCTTTATTTTAATAGCATCAGCAAGTGAGCTTTTGTGAAACCTGTTTTTATTTTGATCATGTGGAGTAAGTGGGTTTTAAATGCCAAGTGCTCTTGGATTATTTTATTCAGAAAATTATTTGGCTTACTTTCAAATGTCTGTCACAGATACTTTCCAAGGATCCTGGTTCCAAAAGAACTGCTCATTTTGCATAGTTTGACAGTGTTCATAGAGATTTATTCTTGAAGTTGCTCCATTTAACGCTTGTTTTTTATTCTTTACGTATGGAAGGGTTAGAGCCCAATGGAGATGTGAATCCTGAATTGCTCTTGCATGAACAGATGGGGTTGCCATTTGTGCAAGAGGGGAATTCTTGCTTATCCCCCTTCCATCCTGCAGCCTTGAATGCCACTCTATTATGAAATGCCCCCCAAGTATCAGGTATGGGGGGGGGGGAAGGTGTGAAGGAGGCTATAGAGGGAACTTGTGAAAACTAACCCATTGTGTGAACAAGAGTGCCTTCCCATTAGTGTAAGAATACCAGGTGCTCAAGACTGTTTTTCCCCCCTTTTTTACTATGGTGGGGTAGCCATCTTGAGCATTTGAGCTCCACATCCATTTAGTTGGGACCATTCTGGGAGCCTTGTGTTCCACTTCAATAGGAGCTGGGGCATGTTTGCTTACTCACAAGTAAACAATGGACTGAGACATTTGCTTACTTTGAGTAAATGTGCACAGGTAGCTCAGCTTCACTTTCCATAGGTAAAGGTTTCCCCACAACCGAATGGTCTAGTCGTGACCGACTGTAGGGGGTGGTGCTCATCTCCGTTTCCAAGCCACAGAGCCGGCTGTTGTCCTAGGACAAGCTTCTGTGGTCATGTGGCCAGCATGACTATACGTCGAGGCGCACGGAATGCTGTTACCTTCCCACCAAAGTGGTACCTATTTACCTACTTGCATTTTTAGGTGCTTTCGAATTGCTTGGTTGGCAGGAGCTGGGACAAGCAATGGGAGCTCAGTCCATTGCATGGTTTGAACTGCCAACCTTCTGGTCAACAAGCTCGTAGCTCAACAGTTCAACCCGCTGTGCCACCACATCCCTTAGGGCTCAATATATTTTCCTTGTCAGCTATCAGCTTGTACTTTCATAACTCACTGGTGGGTCACACTCCACTGTGCTATGGGATATTGGCTTCCAAAGAAGGATGAAAACTACAGCTGCTAATCTAAGAGGGTGCATGTATTGCTTTGTCCCCATGTGACATACTGTAGCTAAACTTAGTGTTTGAAACAAAGTGTCTCTTTGAAAGCTGTTTATTACCATTCTTCAATCTAAATGTGAAAGTTAGATCACTTTTTTCAGTCCGTAGGCTTATTGACCATTTGTGACTGTGGATATGAGAAAAGTGAAACATTTGTTATTGTAAGATCGGTATTACAGTGAAAAATTGATTTAATCTTCAGGGCTTTAGTCCAATGCGAGGGGAGCAATGTCAAAAAGATTTGTAGTTCAAACGAATCTAATATTTCTGCATTAAGGCTACCATTCTCTAAAGGGAACAAGGGCTTCCATCCCTTAAAGAGGTAAGAAGTGGAACAACGTTCATTTGTTTCCATTAGTACAATCCATGGACCTGCTTGTCCTCAAAAAGGACAAAGCACTTCCTCTTTGAAGTGGGAAATCACTGCTACATAAGGATGTGATGAATATGCAGCTTTTAAAAAATGACACTGGTGTGTGTAATGACTGCAAGGCTATATACTCATGATGCTTTCAGTATAAATAGAAGTATTGGAGAATTGATTTGGAACACATTAGCACAAAAGCATACTTGTATAGCAACCAATTACTGAACCAATATCCTAAAGGTGTTCTACTTCCAGGTACTATGCACTATAAATATCTGAAAAGCAATAATTTAGATACAGCAAAGTGAAGCTGTGCTGAAAACACCTACATTTTCAAAGGGACCCAAATAGAAGAAGAAACTGAGAAAGGCTTCAGCCTAACCGATGGTCTGGATGACTTTTCCTATCAACAAGTCTCAAACTGGGGCTGCAATCCTGTACCCACTTACCAGTGATGGACTACTGAGTAGACATGCATAGGCTTGCACTGGTGGAACACCGATAGCCTTGAATGCTATGTACTTGCAGGGGACCATGAATATTTGTTGCTGTAGAACCAACCATTTAAAAAAAAAA
>JAJKFI010000056.1:6341911-6372134 GCA_029204185.1 Lerista edwardsae | reverse complement strand
TTTTTTTGTACAAATTAAAACTGGAGGCACATTTTACTCCTACCTGAAAAGGTGTCCAAAGGACTCTAGCCTGTAAGAGTAAGGAATGGGGTCATGGCTCAATGGCAGAGCAACATGCTTTGCATGCAAAAGGGCCCCAGGTTTGATCCTTAACAGTTCCAGGCAAGGCTGGGAAAGACCAGCCTTTCTTTGAAACCCTGCAGAATCTCTACCTAGAGAATATTAATCTGGATAGATCAGTGCTCCATAAAGGAGCTCATTCCCTCTTCTGCACAAGTATCTTTGCTGGGTGCAACACTGGATTTGGAGGAGGCCAGGCCAGAGCAGTAAATCATGTAAACAGAAGCATACCTAGAGGGGGTTACAGCACTGAGTTTTGCAAGCAGCTTCTCCCCCTCTTCTTCAGAGCCATTCGGAACCAACATAGCCTCTGTTTTGCTCTAGCCACTGGGAATGGCTCTGAAGGGGTGGTGGGGAACAGATGTTTCCAAAATGTAGTGCTGTGATCCTCCTCTAGGTACACTTCTGCATGTAAACACCCGCACATGACAGCCTTCTCTGTGCATGGGTACTTTGGAAGCACAAGAGCCTTCAAAGGTTTATTTCTTATCATTCAGAATCAACGGCGAAACCAACGAGTAGCTTACAGACCCAAGCCATTTCCTTCTTCACCAGGCAGGCTTGGATGGGCTGATTTCCTAGGAGACTTGCCAAATAGTCTTGGCTGACATGCAGCAGGTCAGAAAACAACAACAGGCACTAAAACCAAAATTAGAAGAATCCAGCCAAGGGTCAACCCTGGCATGCAGCACAGTGGTATAGACTATAAAATGAAGCCCTGACATGCCACACAGAAACCAGTTATAGGCCATTGTGCAAAATCAACAAGCCAGGAAGAAATTCCTGATGGTCGGGGAGAGTCGTCAGTTGAACAGACTGCCAAGGGAGGTAGTGGATTTTCCCTCACTGGAGATCTCCTCAAGCAGATGCTTGACAGGCACCTGCTGGAGATGCTCCAGGAAGATTTCCTGCTATAAGTGGGTAGGCGTGGACTTGATGACCTTGTGGATACCTTTTACTTCTATGAAGTGGATTTGTAGTAGTGCCAACAGTAGATGTAGGGTGCAATCCTAACCAACATTCCAGCACTGGGGTAAGGGCAATGCAGCTCCGAGGTAATGGAACAAATATTCCCTTACCTTGAAGAGGCCTCTGTGACTACCACTCCACTGAAGGAAACAACACGTGCCCCTTTGGCACAGCTATGTCAGTGCTGGAAATCTGGTTAGGATTGTCTCCTTAGCGATGACAGGGGCCTGTTCCAAAACATGTGAAAGTAGAATCCTGCCCAAATGGGAAGAACCGCCCACTCTATCTCCCTGATTAATTTCTCTAGCTGCTGGGTGCTGGAGCAAGCCAATGGCTTCAATTAGAGCACAATGCAAACTACTACAACATTTCCGGAGGATGGGTGGTGTTACCAGGGCAACCTGTTTGGAAAAGACAGAAACAAATTGGTCCTGCTGTGTGAATTAAGTACGGATAGAGGCATCAGCTAATTTGGCTCACAATTGGCAAACTGGCTGGCCACCAATTTCTAGGTGTTTGGGCAGCAATCGTGTAGCCTAAGCTGCTTGTTACAGAGCTCTGCTATAACTTTCCATTCCCCTGTCATTACTTAGTTGTTAGCTAGACATTTACTAAATCACTTTTCAAACTAAAAGCTATCAAAGTGACAGATACAAAAATAAACTTCCGTTTTAATATAGAATAAAAGCAATTAAAAATACACTCAGCATGATCAAGATTTTAAAATAAAGCCAAAAACCCAAACAAAACAGCAACATCATCAGTGCTGTAAGTAGGGGTTTAACAGCATGGTAGAAAAAAAGCAATTCTGCAGAACCTCAGTGCATAGATGCTACGTAGTGCAGAAGTTGTCTCCCAGGCCTACTTTCTTGAACTGGCCCATATGGAAGGAATGGTGGCATCCCCAGTTCCAACCTCAGACAACCAGTCTAGAAGAATATCAGTATGGGTGGTATCAAAAGTTGCTGATATGTCCAGGAGAATCAACAGGATTGCACTCTCCATCTCCCCAAAAAAGGTGTCCATCAGGATAACCAAGGCAGTTTCAGTGCCAAAACTGGGTAGGAAACTAGACTGAAATGGATCATGGTAATGGATTTTATCCCAAAGTGCTTTTCTGTGAAGGTAGTTCATATGGTCAGCCTGAGTCACTGGGCTGTGCCCAGACCTTCCTCCGCCCCATTGGAGCCCCCAAGAAAGGAGACTTTGGTTGGTGGATCCTCCACAGAGGCATGGTTGTGATTGTGGGGCTGCAGAGTGAAATACCTGAAACCACGAGAGAACTGCAAGTGGAATGGGGAAGGGAGCTTCTGGCACTAGCTTCTCTGGTTGTTATAATTGTAAATTGCAAATGTGTGTGTGGATCAGGTCCAGGGGAGAGGTTGAAGGGCTGCAATATTTGGTCTGCACTGTGCCTCCCCCTGGATTGGACTCACACACCTATTACAGACAGATGATCATCTGAATCATCCAGACATCTGAAATTTGGCTATTCCAAAATCCAGACATTTTTGTCCAAGGCTTTTAAAAAAAACTTCCTGTAGTACGAACACTAGTAGGTCTTGTGCTCATTCCCACATGCAGGCTGTAAGTTTTATTCTCAGCTCTGTTGTGTGTGCCATTGCTGAAAAATGTCAAAGAGGCCAGCAGTCACCCAAATGGGACACAGTGAAAAGAGCAAGAGGAAGCATTTCTCATTATGCAAATCCAGACATCTTCCCCTCCCAAGCAGTCCAGACAAGGGATACTCAACCTGTACTTGCAAATAGAAAACCTGTACTTGCCAGCATGTCCATGAAGTGAATGGTGCCGTCTGCATTGGACGGCACATGGGGAGAGCGGCCAACAGATGCCCATGGCCTCCCTCGAGTCTGCCACCAACCAGTTTATTAAACAAAAGGGATTAAACCTAGTTTTAAAAAGCGGGAACTGGTGCTAAAATGTCTGGGAACCACAGTATGAGGTTAAACCTGATGCCCAGGGCTGAAACCAGTTCAAGGGGCTTCCTGCAGGTAGCAAGTGTGGCATCTCCTGTGCACGTCAGTCATTTCAGGCAAGCCCTGATACAGGCAAAAGGCTCTTCGCTGCTGCTGTCAATGAGGAGAAGGAAGTTAAAGAGCCATTTGTCCTATTATTTTGACCCTTAGGGTTGAACCCTTCATGTGGGACATGCAAATGGGAAACAGGGAGTGTTACAGAAAGGCAAGTTTCTGTCACAGCCTCTCTTTGGTGCCCACATAGGGAAGGAAGAAGAGTCCTTTGCCCCATTCAGCTGTAAGTCAATGTTGCTGCCCTTCAGTCCTTAGCTCAGTTCCAAATAGGGCCCCTGTTAAAAATGAGTTGTCAACCAGAGGATTATATCAATCCAGCTCAGGCTCTGAAAATCAGCAATTGGAAAACGTATCTACCATCCACATTATTCTTTGGGGGCAACGGTTACATTAATCATGGTGGTGTCATGTCCCAGGCAGGCAATGGCAATGTCCGGAATGCAGAAATCCTATCAAGGGTAAACTAACCTTCCTTTCCCTCAAAAGCTTTTATTTAAGAGGAAGACATCCGCTCAGCTTGCTTTTTGGTTTAAAAAAAAAAAAAGCAGTAAAATTCTTGTTGTGATTTAAAGCTCCTCGTCTAGTACGAATAATTTAAATGATGTCACCATGACCAAAGAGATTTAGAGGAATAGATGAATCACAGTGCCTATAAATAGCGCAATCCCACCTTCTGCAGTTTTTGCCTCTCAACGTCCACGGAGGCTTGGACTGATTTTATTTCAAGAGTGTGCTTCTTCACAAGGTCTTCCAGCCCTTTCACCAGCTGCTCTTTTAAACGCACTTTTTCCTCCTCTGATTCGTGTTTGAGTTTGCGAATCTCTTCTTGGTGCTGCTGCTGGACAGCTTCTTTTACCAAAGATGCCGTTTCCCCAACCTATACGATACAGTCACAGCAACGACAGTCACAAACCAATGGAAAGTCAAACAGTTAACTCTGGGATTCCCTGTGTGTGTCATGACACACCCACAGACACTTAAGGCATTGCAGCACATTTACAGGGGTGCTGAGGGGTGTCCCCTCCTATCTGGACCCCGCCATCTTGGATTTTGCAAAATCTCTCATGAGATTTGGGTGCCGCCATCTTAGATCTTGCAAGATTTTGCTAGGTCCAAGATGGTGGCACCCAGCCAAGCTGGGAAGTAGAGGCTATGGGGGTGTTGTGAAGTGACATTTGTTTACCTGAGACTCTCCACCATTTTGGCCTGCTTGGATCTGCTTGGTGGATAATGCCTGCTGAAGGACTGGAGTCTTCATTTCATCCTCTTCATTTCTTGCTTTGGTTTTGGAATTCAATATCATTTCCATTGCTTCTGTAAATTCCACACAATATACATTGTATTTATATGTTCATACAGTATATGAAGCTCACATACTTTGGTCACCTCATGAGAAGAGAGGACTCTTCTCAAAAAGACCCTCATGCTGGGAAAGATTGAAGGCAAAAGGAGAAGAGGGCAGCAGAGGATGAGATAGTTAGACAGCGGCACCGAAGCAATGAACGTGAAATTGGGTGAACTCCGGAAGCTAGTGGAGGACAGAGAGACCTGGAGTGCTGTGGTCCATGGGGTCGCGAAGAGCCAGACACGACTTAGCGACTGAACAATAACAGTATATGAAACTATGATGATAAATTGTTTTAAGGGCCAAACTACGTTTTATATTAAACTCATCTTTAGAAGATGGGCTTAATCTGGAAGGACACTAGAAAGCAGTCCTTTTATTACTAAAAATTAGCTACAAGGGCCTTCAATCTTGCTGTGGCATACAACAAAGATGCCATACACTTCCCCTGCACCATTTCCATGCTGAAAATTCTCTGATGATTTGCTCCTCAAAGCAACTGGAAAAGTGTTAACACCATCCCTTACGCCATACCGCACTCCCAGGCCAGATGACAACCGGCCTCCCAGCAGCTAATTTTTATACAGTCAATTCTCAGCATCCACACATTCTGTTCCTGCAGATTCGCTTATCTGTAGAAACAAAGAATGCATCTGGCACCATTCACGATCTCTTCTTGCATCTATCTGCAGCCATTCTGAAGCTATCTGGGCCATTTCAAAATGATCCCAGCAGTGGCATTCCTACAGAGGGGGAAAAATGCTAAGTGTTGCAGGAGCCTGAGTTCCTGTGTAAGGTGGCCCCTCCCCTCCAGAGGCATTAGATGCTCAGAGAGCCAGCTCAGAGAGCCAGCTCAGAGGCTTTGCTCTCTGAGCCGCTAATGGCTCTGGAGACGAGGGGCAAGTTACACAGGAGCTCAGGCTCCTGCAACACTTAGCATTTTGCCTCCCTTATGCCACTGGATCCCAGCATTTGCTGCAGCCATTTTGAATCTTGCAGCAGCCATTTAAAGCTATCCAGGCCATTCTGAAACCATCTGTTGCCTTTCTGATGCTATCTGGCCCATTCTGAGGGTATTTGGCCAATGTGATTTTCCTCTTAACCCCACTGATTCCATGGGACCAATGATTCTGTATCTGAGGATGTATCTGCTGGGTTTTCCAGGAACCTAACCCCCACAGATATCTAGAATTGTCTGAGTAAGAATAGCTTCCAGGGGGTACGGTGCGGGGGTGGCAGGTGAGGCAGGACCACTCCACTGGAGGTCTTTGAAAAGTGCTGCTACCGCTTCTGTGATGGGTGTGATCCTGCAAAGACTTACAACGCATGGGCTCCAGCTGCTGATAGCCTGTGGGTTGCAAGTTTTTGCAGGATCACAGCAGTGGCGGCACTTTTCAAATTACTCTGGTTGCTGGTGGCTTCTAGTCCATTTCCACATTAAGCTAGTCTTCAACTTTACTGTCACAAGCAGTTTAACCCTAATAATGCAAGCAATTTACATTTTTGGGTGTCCAAGTACTTTGTAGACGCCATCACAACAGTTGCAACAGCCCGGTTGTACAAAAATACCTCCAATCCAGATGGGGACAGAAACTGAAAGCAGCGTGATTTGCCTACATCAGCACTGTGGAGTTCTCAGCTAAAGTGAGATCTGAACTGGAGAATTCCCAATTGCTCTGCGACTCCTGAGAACTGCACTAATTAACATCTTACCTGTTTTCTGCAGTATTACATTTTCTTGCAGCAGGAGTCTCTCCCTGGCAATCACCAGCTCCTCCTCCAGCGTTTTCACCAAGTTTTTGCATGCCACATTCACTTGCTGAGCCTCCTTCAGCTGTATTTCCAGGTCCTGTAATCACATTATAATATTATTATTATTATGCCTAAGATTATTGTTTTATATGTCTTAGATTTATCCCTTTGAGAACTCCGTTTTGTTATAAAGCAGCATATAATTAACAAAGCAAATCATACCAATTTGGCTTGGCTTCACCGCTTGGAAAGCAATGCTGGGCAAGCTCAATGCTTGTTGGCTGCTATACGTACAACTCAGTAACTTGTACTTATTGCAGCTGCAGAGTTTTTGCGTCTTCTTAGAAGGTGGTTATTATGGATTAGGTAATAACTACGTGCCAAAAACTAATGTCTGTGCTCCAGTGGTTTTCAATCATTTCAATACATGGGATATGTGCAGCTGTCATGGCCTTCAGTGGACATGCCCCACCCTGCAAGTTGAGACAGCTTCAAACTAGGCAACATTTACATGGGCCTGTGTATGGTTCTAGCCCCCAAGTTTCAATCCCAAATTCTGAACCTATAAGCAAGAATCATGTGAAGTTTTCGATCAGCTTTGATGATGGATTTATCTGGTGGCTACTTGCTTTATCTGAGTAATTAGTGCAGGAATTGGTTCTTGTTACCATTCACCTAGATAAGCATTTTTCAACCAGCTGTACTGTATTCGTACCACCAGTAGCACTTGAAGTGGTGTCCAGTGGTACACATGGGGCCCCCACCCCCCTGGCAGCAACCCCAGCAGTGTAACGTGATAAGCAGCAGGAGGAGGCTTAGCTTGGTGGGCCAAACTCTAGCGTGTGCTTTTTGTGCACACGAAAAAGCCCCCCCCATCTGCCTCAAGCCTCTTACCGGTGTTTGTCATATTGCATCTGGACTTCTAATATGAAAGCAGTAGCATTCTGGGGCAAGGGTATGGGCAGCAGCGTTATTCAACCGGTACGCTGGGCGGGACTTACCTTTGAGTGGCAGTCCGCCCGTTGCGTCACGCCGCGTTCTGCCACGTTCCCGCCCGCCCGCCCGCGAGGGCGGGCGGGAAAGCGGCGGAACGCGGCATGACGCAACAGGCGGACTGCCACTCAAAGGTAAGTCCCGCCCAGTGTACCGGGTGAATAACGCCGCTGGGTATGGGTGCCAAGTTTTGTAAGGTGCCTTACCTTGCCGTGTAAACTGCTCTTCCCCCTTGCTGTTGCAGTCATTCCAGGGGGCAGAAGCAATGAGAAAATAGGAGCAGTTTACAAAATATAGCACCCCTCCCCCTCCCCCAGGAATGCTATTGTCTGGAAGTAACTGATAACACTGATACTTCCTATAGTTAGACTATGCGAAATGGTAAAAAGGGGGACAAACGTTGAGGAACACTGATATAGATTATCTTCAACAAGATTGATTCCATGAGAAGGCAGGGGCAGAGAGGCAAACTCAAGAGAGAATGTTGTCAATGACTATTCTGAAATAAATCATTCTAAGACAAGAGGGCACAATCTTTTAAGACATTTCTTGTCTTACATGAAGACTTGTGTAAGGCTACAAATTTCAACAATGCTTGTACAAGAGGGCTTCCTGAGTTACTGTACCTAAGGTCTTGCTATTTCTAACCTTGTGTAGTTCATACAATGCCATCAACTCAATCACAATTATGGGTCTTACTAACAAATTACACTGCAGTCTGGCAGCTAACCAAGGATGTCATTTGTTGTTTTTGCATCTGGCTTAATCAAAGGCCCAGACCATGAGAAACTCATGGCCGAGCAGCAATTGTGGGAAGATGCCAATGGTGTGAAACAGTTCTTTGTATGGGGGTCATAGATACATGCATACATTCATAGTCATTTGTGCAAGCATGATGGTCCTTTTCAAGCACTAATGATCATGCAGATGATAGGTGGGTGTATATAGCTCTGGCACAAAATTATACAAAAGGCATGCAACAGGCATCTCCTAGGTGGGTTCTTAACTTTTTTTGCAATTATGCACACCCCACATGAATTGCTCTGTATGTTCCCATACCCCTTGGCCAGACTCTGGAAATCATCATCCTCACCAGTCCTATTAGGTACCGGTATGACTTCACAAGCTGGAATCAAGATTGCTGGGAGAAATATCAACAACCTCAGATATGCAGACGATACCACTCTAATGGCAGAAAGTGAAGAAGACCTAAAGAACCTTCTGATGAGGGTGAAAGAGGAAAGTGCCAAAATTGGCTTGAAGCTCAACGTTAAAAAAAACTAAGATCATGGCAACCACTCCCATCACTTCCTGGCAAATAGAAGGGGAAGACATGGAAGCAGTGACAGACTTTATTTTCCTGGGCTCCAAGATCACTGCAGATAGTGACTGCAGCCCTGAAATTAAAAGACGTTTACTTCTTGGGAGGAAAGCTATGGTGAATCTAGACAACTTAATCAAAAGCTGAAACATCACCCTGCCAACAAAGGTTCGCATAGTCAAAGCGATGGTTTTCCCAGTAGCAATGTATGGCTGTGAGAGCTGGACCATAAGAAAGGCAGAGCGCTGAAGAATAGATGCTTTTGAATTATGGTGTTGGAGAAGACTCTTGAGAGTCCCCTGGACTGCAAGGAGATCCAATCGGTCCATCCTACAGGAAGTCAAGCCTGATTGCTCCCTGGAAGGACAAATCCTGAAGCTGAAGCTCAAATGCTTTGGCTACCTCCTGAGAACATGCTGAGATACCTCCTGAGATACCTACCTTTCCTTATGCTGGGAAAGATTGAAGGCAAAAGGAGAAGGGGGTGGCAGAGGATGAAATGGTTAGATAGTGTCACCAAAGCGATGAACATGAAATTGGGCGAACTCCAGAAGCTAGTAGAGGACAAGGAGGCCTGGCGTGCTGTGGTCCATGGGGTCGCGAAGAGTCGGACACGACTTATAACAATGACTTATAAGGGTGTCATGGTTTTCCTTTACATATAGATAGCTAGGAACAGAACACCTCAATCTGTATTGATAATGGTGATAGTTAAAAAAAAATTCTTGTTAGATTAGATTACCCAGGCCAATACACATTTTGCTGCCTTAAAAATTAGTCCCATTCCTGGGTATATTTGGGGTAAAAGGTAAAGGTTTCCTCACAACTGAATGGTCTAGTCGTGACCGACTGTAAGGGGCGGTGCTCATATCTGTTTCTAAACCAAAGAGCCAGCATTTTGTCAGAGGGCAAGTTTCCATGGTCATGTGGCCAACATGACTCTACACCGAGGTGTATGGAACGCCATTACCTTCCTACCTATTTATCTAGTCGCATTTTTACATGCTTTCGAACTGCTAGATTGGCAGGAGCTGGAACAAGCAACGGGAGCTCATTCCGTCATGTAGTCTTGAACTGCCAACCTTCCAGTCAGCATGCTCAGCAGCAGCGGTTTAATCCACAGCTCCACCATGTCCCTATATTTGGGGAGCTGCTTCCTAAACTGGCATCAGTTTTGTCCTATAATGTCTAGTTTTGGAGAGATGGCATAGCCTCATTGATGCTTGAACCATTACCTAATGAGCCTATGTCATCTCTCCAAAACTAGACATGATAGGGCAAAACTAATGCCATTTTTGGAAACGGGATAGGGGCAAATCACAGATAAAACATTAGCCGTCTTATCTCCTGGGTTTAAAATACATATTTTATAACTTGGCCATAAGAATTAATTAATGATCAGAGTTATCTGCTACACTAGAAGTACTTTTCTTTTTCACTCTCTTTCATCCTTCTTTATTTCTGGGGGGAAATAAAATCTCACAAAACTAAAAGGAAAATTCTGCCAACAGAGAAATCTGCCCTAAGCAAAAGATGCTTACATGAGAAATGTCTAATATATGCCTGCTTTCTTTTGACAATCTGCATACCCCAAACTGAGGAAAAATTATAAACTTCTAATCATTTCAGACCTGTCAAGTTAATTTCCTCTATTGGAATCCTTGCTGTTGGAACATCATAATCTTTCCATCATAATCAGTTCTGTGTTACATTTCCCCAGCAAACACAGGAATTGGTTACAAATAGATGAGTAGTTTAAACAGAAGGCAGTGCACATAACATGGCATGCCCCCCAGACAGTCAACTTTTCACAAAATGATGGACAGATTGAGGAAGCACTCCTCATGTCCGCATAATTAGTTTGTTTGGAAGCACAAACTGAATACGATTTGTAAGCTAGCAAAATGCCCATTCATTATGGCAGCTGGGTGGCCAAAACAAGGAAGAAACTAAAGGGATGAATATATTCCGACATGGATCAGTGGTGTCCCTGGTGTTGGCTTTGGGGGACCACATGCCCCCACAGCCAAGGCTGACGCCACCATGTCATCCTCTGGAGCCTTCCTGAGGGCCAGGCAGGACTTGCACAGTAGCCCTCTGAAGGCATTCTCTCTCCATGGAGACGGGCGGCACTCTGAGATCCTGGTCTGGACAGCACATGGATTGTGACTGGCAGCAAATAGCATTAAAAGGAAGGATTAGATAAATGCATGGAACGTTGGTCTACAAAGCCAATAAGTATGATAGTTCCCCCTTCTCAGAGGCACAGCATATTGCCCCGGCATCTGGGGCAGTAATGTCGCGATGTCAGTGCAAGGCAGTCCCTTCTGGTTCTCTCTGGGGGGGGGGCACTCACTGCTGCAGTGTTGCACACCCAGTTCCTTGTCCGTGGAGGCTGGGAGCCTCTTCAAAAAGAGAAACGGGGCATGCAAGGTCAGAAGCACTCCATAAATAGGGCAGGGCATGGGGGCAGTCATCCCCCCTGGAGTAGGGCCCAGGGCAGTTGCCCTTCAGGTTCCCCCCAAATTATGCTTCTGCACGTTTGTGCTTCTGGTGAGCCCAGACACTGAGAATTGTGGCTGCCTTGTTTGCACATCTATTTCCTGGCCATGTCAGAGCATGCTGGAATGTGGAGAGAGTGGGACACTATGTCGGGAACAGGCTCTTTCAGATTTATATGCTGGCTAATCACTGGATGACTCAAACTGCAACGCAAGTACGCTCTGAATCATCTGCTAACTTTATGAGTGCATAGAGCCGAGTCTCACTTTCTACCTGCATCTTCTCCTTCAGCTTCTGGGAGTGCTTTTTGAGTTCTCCAATACGTTGGCCTTTCGCCTCCAGGTCAGCCTCCAGCTTCCGCATCTGCTGCCGTGAAGCCGTTTCACGGGCCTCGTAGTTTCTCCTCTGCTCCGTTTCCCGCTGCTGCCACTCTCGGCCTGCTTCCGCCACTGCTTGCTGCATGACCTTCTTCCAGGTTTCTTTCTCTCTCTCATGAAAGGCTTGGAGTTGGCTGGCCTGCTCAGCATATTTGGCCAGTTTCTGGGTCTCTCGCTGCAGGTTCGCTGTCTCACTGATTGCATCCTGCATTTCTGTGCTGTGCGTGTCACTTAAATTCCCCTTGCAATCCAGCTCCTCCCCTTCAAACGTCCAGCGCTCATTTACGGGGCCATCCGCCTCCTGGCTTGAAATTTGAATTCTGTTTTCAAGGTCTGGTTTCATGTGAAGCATCTCTTTGGGGAGTACAATTTTCTCATCTGCGTGCTCAGCCATTTCTGTGTCCAGTTCCCTCTCTTCTCCCTGCTTCTTGCACAGTGCTTCTCCTTTCAGCCCCCTGTATTGTTCCAACGTTTCTTCGAGGGTCTGGATATGCTTTCGGAGCACCTGTTCTTCCTCCACCTTGTTCTTATAGCGGAGAACAGCTTCCTTCGTCTCAGCAAGGATGTGCTGAATCTTTTCTTGATGGGCCTCCTCAAGAGCTTGGATACTGGCCTCATGTTCATCATTTTTGGTGTTCAGGGCATATATTACCTGTATCACAGGGAACGAATCAACAGGGGGAAATGGTTACTATATAGTAGTAAACAGTCTGTAGATTAAGGCTGAAATCTTAAACATACTCTAGTTATGGTCCAGACAAAGCACCGGAGATTCAGATCTTCCGATTCTTCTGACATCACTTCCTGCTTAATGACATCACTTCTGGCCCTCAGTAGGCATCACACATACTATTTGGACCATTGTATGAAACAAATTTAACACTCCTGCCCTTGTTCATATTAGAAGTTCTACACCACCTCTAGAGAAGGATTGTAAACTTGAAGGTCGCCCCCATACCTGAATATGTGCAACCTATACACCAAGGCGGAACATTTCAGATACAACGTAGCAGTCAAGTAAATCTGAGCAAGTAGTTGAAAGTGACTTGAACAAACTAAGTTGCATTTTAAAATAGTGCATAGGCCAGTCAGGGTACAAGCAAATCTAGGGCCCAATCTTTCCAACTTTTCAGCACAGATGCAGGTATGCCAATGGGGCGTATTCTGCATCCTGCAGTGGGGAACCCATAGATGCACAAAGGGAACCTTTATAAAGAGAACCCATAGAGATATAAAAGAAACCGTTGTTCTCTTACCCTGCATTGCAACAGCATTGGCACTGGAAAATTGGATAGGATTGGGCCCCTTTGCAATCCAGCAAATCAAGGCGACAACGGCAGAGATGTGCATAAGCTCTTTATGAAGTAATTTTCCCCATTCCCTCTTTTCCTGGCATTGGAAGAAAAAAAACAAACCATATTTTTCTATGGAAAACAGAACCGTAAGGAATGGAAGCTGATGAAGTGATGGACAGGCATTCCAGGGATCCCTGCTAGCAAGATATAATGCAGCTGAGATACTGACATGGGCAGAAGTGACTGACACAATAGAGTGAGGGAGAGCACTGAAGAACCTCATTCCAAGGGGCAGGGCTGGCTTTAAGCCAATTGGACCAATTGCTCCCAATCACATGCACATCTCTGCCATTGTCTCCTCGATTTGCTTGATTGCAAAGGGGCCCAATCCTAATCCTATTCACACCTAAGGGGGCCTTGCACTATTAGTCTGGACAAATAAACACAACACATTGCAATGGATACCTAACAACATATTGCAGGTTTCATGGAGGACAGCAACAATTTTAATTTTCTTATGAATTCATTAAAAGTCAGTAGTGCTTGTATATACGCATGCACAATTTCATCTTAAAATGTGCTTGCAGCCATGAATTCACATACACTTCTTCAGCACATTTTTGCCAGCACTGCAAATGCATCCCAACACTGTACAATGCTGCGCAAAGTACAGGTGAGCCTGCATTATCCGTGGGTTTGACATCAGCGGATTTTAAAATTCATGGATGCCAACTCTGCCCCAGGGAGGACCCTCCAGGACCCTTTGAACCCAACCAGAGCTGCAATCCAGTAGGCTCCTCAGGGACTTCTGAAGCCCATAGAGGTCACATGCAACCACCCATGACCTCCACGAGCCTCAGAATGGCCATTAGGGCCAAAAAAAGTCACTTCTGGTTTTCAGTGAAAACCAGTGACATTTTCACTGGAAGTGACATTTTCATGCCCTTATAATACATTAAGGAAGGTCTGAGGAACTCCGGAGGGAAGCCTCAGAGGTTAGATTAGGGTCTAAATCTGTGGGTATGAATACCTGCGGATTTTGGTATCTGTTGGCATCTGTGGGGGTTCTGGGAACGGAACTTGATGGCCTACTATATTGTTATATCCCACATGCCTGTCACCCATTAGGCAGAAAGAACAGACAAGAAAGTAAAAGCTATGTATATGTGAGCTCCCTGGTGATATTTAAAGACAGTAGCCTTATTAAAAGTAACACTAGTGCTTCTATCACGTCTGGGAACATTCCCAAAAAAGATGCAGAAGCAAATAGGAGACTGCAACATATTCTGGGAACTGAGCAAACAAATACCTCCAAGTCATTTGGGTTGTTACCTACAATTAGACACTTGTAAGTGTCAGTTTCATATTACTCCTTGTGAGTTCTCCTGTGTCATATACAGGTTTTTTTTTAAGCAAAAGAAAAATGACTGCCTGAATCCTTCCTTCTAAAAGAGCAATACTGTGAGTAGTACTTAATTATTCAACAACTGCTGTGACATGGCAGGAAATTGGATTAAATAATTCTATGCTTCACTAACTATCAGTAATTGTGCAGGTACTGTAGCCCTTAATTGCTGGCTCTGGATAGCATGGCAATTTAAAACTATTATTCATTCATTCAAATAGCACCGTATTTATATACCGCTTTTCAACACAAAGTTCACAATGCGGTTTACAGGCAAATCGTAACAATAAAGTTAAACGGCTCCCTGTCCCAAAGGGCTCACAATCTAAAAATATGCAAAACACCACCAGCAACAGCCACTAGAAAGACACTGCGTGGGGGTGAAGAAGGACAATTACTCTTACCCCGGCTAAATATAAGAGGAACACCACGTGAAAAGTGCCTCTTGCCCAGTTAGCAGGGGTAAGGGTAAGTTAGCAGTTATTGGGATGTGAGGTTGCTGGATTTGGGGCTAAGAGTCCTCTGCTGAAGGTGACCAGGTGCAAATGGAGGACAGAGCTTTTGTACCTTGACTAAGTACAGGAAGAAGAGGGAGGTGCAGAAGGTGCAGCTTTTTTTCCAACTCCCCGCATGCTAAGTACGGATGTGCCCACATTACCTACGGGTTCAATATCTGTGGATTTGAAATTCTGCGGATGCTGAAACCCCTCCACCCCACCAGGGCCCACCTTGACCTGCCAAACACAGTTAGAACTGTGCTCTGGGAGCATCTGGAGAGTCTTCGCAGAGGACATGTGCAACTGCCCACGGCCTCTGCAGGTCTCAGAATGGCCGTATAGGCAAAAAAAAAAAAAAAAGGTCCACATGGGGCTTCCCCGGGCCTCAGAATACCTTATAAGGCAATAAAAATGTCACCTCTGGTTTTCACCATTCTGAGGCCTGCAGAGGTCACGGGCAGTTGCGCATGGCCTCTGCAGGCCTCAGAAAACCATTTGGATGGCACCAGAGCTGAATTCTGGTCAGGTTTGGAGAGTCAGGGTGGGTCCCAAATTCTGCAGGTTTCAGTACCCATGGAATTTGGTATCTGCAGGGGTTCCGGGAACAAAACCATCATGGATATTGAGGGCCCACTGTATTATTGTTAATATTTATATCCTACTTTTCAGCAAAAAATAGTTCACACAGGAGTTTACATAGTAAAAATAAATAATGTTATAAATAAGTTGCATCTGCCAAAAATTCCCCCTTCTACTCAGTTGTACAAGGATCATCCTTCTTTATATCCAACTTGTGCCTTTGTAGAAGTTCTAGTCAATTTCAATGACTCAGGCATGTCCTGCCCCAGGGGCACAATCAGGGGCAACGGAATCTGGGACACGGATGTTGTTATGTCATGTTACTTCCAGGTTCTCCGGAAGTGGAGGATATGGCTGCTTCATGATATGGCCATTTCCCTTCCTCCTCCTTTCAAGGCTTAGGGGGCTCATGCCACTGCCAACTCTTAGTGTTTCAGTCTTGATCTGGGGCAGGCCTTGATCAAGGGGGACAGGGGGGCAAAATTGCTGGGGCCTGGGCTTTCAGGGGGCCCAAGCTGTGACAAATCAGTGCAGTATAATACAAAACACATTTATTTTATACAGTACAAAACACATTTATTCAGAGTTGCATTTTCACTACAGTTTTAATCCACTTCCAATGAACTTCTATTCCTCCACAGCATTCTGGAGGCTGTAGTTTGTTAGCTCTTTCACATTCCTTAACAAATTACAGCCCCGCCAGGATGCATTAGGGGAATAGAAGAGTATTGAAAGTAGATTAAAGCTGTAGTAGAAACGCAGCCGAGATCTTCTCTATAAGTGCCAACTTGTATGAATACAATTCAAACATGGGGAAGTGAAACTTATACATTCAGACTAGAACTACCAGACCCCAGCAGATAACCCAGCTTACAGAATTTATAGGCCCCAAAAGTCAGTTCCACCCCTTCTTCTAGTTTAGTGTGTGTCCCAAACGCCTGGTCTACACATCTACATTATCAGGTCTACATGTGTTTTGGCATTTTTTGAGGGTGAAAACAGCATGGAATACAAACATGTCTGGAGCACAGGAGACAGACAGACAGACAGAGACAGAGAGAGAGAGGAGGAGGAGGAGAAGGAGAAGTAGTAGTCTGGGAAAGTTTATTTCACCTAGGTCTATTTTCTAAAATCATCACCAGGCAATGAGGGACATAGTGAAAACCTTGGTTGTCCTTGCAATATTATTAGAAGAAAAACCAAATGAGAACTTTGCTTAGGTAGAAGAAAAGAAATGCAGTAGCGCTATTCAAAGTAAAGAAATGGCCCCATTCTGATAATTTTTTTCATTTGCTGTAGTTTCAATCTTGCTCATATGAAGTTTAAACTCTAAATCAAAAACTTGCTTTAAAACTGCAGTAACATCTGGTTTATAGGAAAATTTAGGAAGGGGAGTCCAATCAGCCATCTTGCTCTGGACCCAATGCCAGCTCTCAGCAGCCCTGATCAGGGGTCACCTAGAAACACTAAGAATCCATCCTAGTTGTCTCTGATTCATTCTCTATGGCCTGCTTTGCTGGAAATTGCTGTGACCCACTGACTGATACTACAGCTTTACCATATTCCTTATGAGGAATCAACCAGTGGATATTGGGCCTAGTGGGCATTTTTCAAGAGTTCAACTGCTCAGCCTCATCTCACATAGGAGTCAACTTGGATCACTGCTTTAATTCACAGGAAAATAAAAGTAAAGGGGAATGGGAAGAAGAGGAGAGCTTATACCAGCATCAGCAGGTTCCACACCCACTGATGTTCTGGATACACCCATTTGTTGTTCAGTCGCTAAGTCGTGTCCAACTCTTCGCAACCCCATGGACACAGCACGCCAGGCCTCCCTGTCCTCCACTAGCTTCCAGAGTTCACCCAATTTCGTGCTCATTGCTTTGGTGACACTCTCTAACCATCTCATCCTCTGCCACCCTCTTCTCCTTTTACCTTCCATCTTTCCCAGCATGAGGGTCTTTTCTAAAGAGTCCTCTCTTCTCATGAGCTGGCCAAAGTATTGGAGCTTCAGCTTCAGGATTTGTCCTTCCAGGGAGCAATCAGGCTTGATTTCCTGGAGGATTGACTGATTCGATCTCCTTGCAGTCCGGGGGACTCAAAAGAGTCTTCTCCAACACCATAATTCAAAAGCATCTATTCTTCGGCGCTCTGCCTTTCTTATGGTCCAGCTCTCACAGCCATACATTGCTACTGGGAAAACCATCGCTTTGACTATGCGAACCTTTGTTGGCAGGGTGATGTCTTGGCTTTTGATTAAGTTGTCTAGGTTCGCCATAGCTTTCCTCCCAAGAAGTAAACTTTCCTCCCAAGAAGTTAAAAAATTTCAGGGCTGCAGTCACCATCTGTGGTGATCTTGGAGCCCAGGAAGATAAAGTCTGTCACTGCTTCCATTTCTTCCCCTTCTATTTGCCAGGAAGTGATGGGAGTGGTTGCCATGATCTTATTTTTTTTTTAATGTTGAGCTTCAAGCGCATTTTGGCACTTTCCTCTTTCACCCTCATCAGAAGGTTCTTTAGGTCTTCCTCACTTTCTGCCATTAGAGTGGTATCATCTGCATATCTGAGGTTGTTGATATTTCTCCCAGCAATCTTGATTCCAGCTTGTGAGTCATCCAGCCCAGACTTTCTCATGATGTACTCTGCATATAAGTTAAATAAGCAGGGTGACAGTATACAGCCTTGTTGTACTCCTTTCCTGTCGTACACCCATTTACTTGCTTCTAAATACCATCAATCCTTGCCATACAAAATTTCGCTACTTGCGAATTTGCATATCTGTGAGGAGCAAAATTGAGACCACACCTTGCTGGTCTCAAGGTGAGTCTTGCTTTCAGTGATCCCTGTTGCCCATAGGATTAATGGTTCCCATAGGAAACATTAGGCAGGAACCCTGCTGCCCACAGGATCAATGGAATTTGTGACCTGCAAAAACCTATCCCCGGGTAGTGGGGATGGACTGTAAGTGAATTGTTGCCATTCATTCCAGGGGAAGGCAAAGATACCAAGACAATGTTGCAGTAGGTGGAAAAGCATGCCACACTCTTGACACTGAATGATCCATTGACACAGATCTAGACACTGAACTAAGGATTGAACCTGGTTCTTCAGAGCTTTGCAACCTCTTTCCAAGCTGCTCATGACTCACAGCTGAGAAGCCCTGTTCTAATGAATTCTCACATTCAAATGCACATGCCCACAAACTCTGCAGTGAGGCCTGTTGTTTCCTGTTGCTAAGTCTGATACCAAGAAGAATCCTGTTTTAGCAACATCCTAAAATGTGGAGTTGATGGGGACATGTTATGCGATTTTCAGGGAAATGTCTTGATTTATGCTTGTTGTTCCTGTCGCATTAGTGATGCAAGAATCTGCCCGTCAGCACTAAGGGAGCTGTTCTAGCAGTCTAACTCATTAATTGAGTAAAAGGTGTTATGAGAAGCTGTGGGGAAAGGTAGCAAATAAAAGAAACAAAACCTGAAGAAATGGAAAACTGCCCTACTTTTGAAGGGACCACAACAACACTCACAGATACATCAAGTAGCACTTGATCAACTGGAAAGTGGACATGTTTAGACCTGATCCACTGATGTAGCAATGTGTTACATATGCCAAACCGAACATAGACCACCAGCTGTATATGTAACCCAGTGATTTACACCGGTGTACCGCAAATGAACTGCAGGTGTGCCGTGTGAGTTTGGGGAGGGGTCATTTATTAGTAGGGCCATTGGGGGATGTGGGCCCCCCAAAAGAAGTGTGGTCTGCCTTGGCAAAAAAACTGATAGTGTACCTTAACATCTTGAGTGTGCCTTGAGATGAAAGAGATTGAAAATCACCAATGTGGTCCATTAGGAGCCCAATAAGCCTCCCAGTTTTTCTGCCTACCTGGGACTGAAAAAAAACAGGGGCATTGACAAGCACCAGATAGGCCACAGTCATTTTGATTATCATTTTCTTGCCAGTTGTAATCAATTGCAACAGTCTCATATTAGAAATGTATAAATCATCCAAGACAATCAAATAGAATCAAATAGTCTTTCTAAAAATTCTGCACGCTTCGTAAATTTCCTCTTTCAGTACCGAATATTGTTTACTAATATAAACACACACACATAAAAAGAGCTCCATTAACGAATTGTCAGCTTGGATTACTTTGCTAAAGATTACTGTTCTCTTGAATTGCCAGCTACCCAGTGCTTGGACTGTTCCCAAAAGATAGCTAGAGGGATTGACACAGTTGTCAGTTTTGGTTTTGGTAACCTTTTATAAAGTGACATTATCTCATTTAACCAAACAAAAATATGGTTTCACCTTTTTCCTGTTGCCCTCTTTCCACAGATTTTCTGCTTTTTCTGCCTCCCCCGCTGCGCTTTTCTAGAATTACATGGTCTGGCATTCCTGAGCCACACAAAGCTCGGGTTGTTTACTATATCATTCTGCTAATCACACAAGGGACTAATCACACATGGAATAAAAAGTAGGGCAGCAAGACCTCTCTCTTGTGAAATATACACATGCACTAAGCCCCAATGGTTGAAATCAGAGGCTCGGGCTGCCGATTGAAGGAAGAATGAAGTACTGTAAAAGCATATGGAAGTGGAAACAAATTAAAAGAGCGATAATCAAGAAGGTTTGCTTACGCCGATTATAATTTTTATCATGTGATATGCAAGAATATGGAGAAAACCTAAATTGTATTTCAAGTGGTAATTCTAGCTGCCATTTTACAAAGGATCGCCACCTTTTTAACTAGCCCCTGTTTTTATGTCTCTAGCAGCAGGTGCTGTGAAAAGCTTCCCTTACTGTTTTCTGCAGACCAAGTTGCTGAAGCTTTGAACAAGTCAGGCTCGGTTTAATGGTTAGGTTCAACCCTACAACTCTCTCATCTTTTATTTTCCTTTCAAAGAGGCAGGGTCTTCCATCTTTACATCCTCACAGAAAGCCAGTGACCAAGCAAATACTCCCGCGACCATATTGTTTATTAGAGTTCATTGCATGTGTTGCACTAAATTTTCTTAACACTGACCGAGATCAAGGCCCCAATAAGTTCTTGCAGCTAATACAATCACATACAGTATGTGTGTGCATATGCACATGTAAGCACTATACATCTAGACCTCCTAGTAAATGGAAGAAGTGCATTGCATATATAAGCAAAACCCTACCCGCCTGCTCTCTGGAAATGCCTGTCTAACATCTGGATCCAGCAAGTGTCCACACTCTGGACATAACATTTGCATAGAGCTGACATGAAAAAGAAATTCAACAGCTGTAAGCTCCAACTATGCAATCATTAATGCATATAAAAATTGGGGAAATGGTCAGCTGGTTTGGGCCAACTCACATTGGACTTTTGCATGGGGTGTATTAATAATGTGACCTGCCTTGAGCTTAATGGGAATGTGCATTGGTGCGCAAGTAAGTGTGCACAGGATTATAGCCTAAGGTGGCAAGCCTACAAACACTTACTTAGAAATAACACAACCATTGAAATAATATTTGCTGCTGAATAAGAGTGCAGGATAAAAGTACCTGTGTACTCAGTTTAAGGTGGACTTGCACAATAGTGTGAAAAACCTGATGTTTTCAAAAAGGACTAAAGAGCAAAGGCAAATTCAAAATGTAAATTCCGCTCTGCTTTTCAACGTTTTTTTTTAATCTAATGCTACCAAACACTGCTCAAAAAGAGATTAACAGTTATTAACAGTTATCTGTAGGCCTGGGTACACTTTGTAGAAATGGGATGTCACATTTTTGGTTAATTTTTCAACCGAAGACATGATGTTTGACACACAACTTCCTCTAACAATAATGTGACCTGTTAATCCTATGTTCCCAGTATTAAGTTATTCTCTAACACATCTATAAATTACTTCATTTCTGAGAATTAAAAAAAATTCAAAATTTGGGAGAACAGAAGAGACGATTGTTACACTTGCTTTTGATCTTTATTCCATCTGGGAAGCCTACAGCCTGAAGACCCATGCCCCATTCAATCTCCTGTGATGTCTCTCTGCTTCCTTCCTAACAAGTGCACACTCACGCTGTCCTGTCCCTAGGCTCTATGCAAGATTTTCACTCTTCCCCCCACCAACCTGTGCTGGCAGCTACTTCTTTCTGATCTCTGCCTACCATATACTCTCAGCCTTTCGCCACTTTTATCTATTATTTCCTCAGCTTTTCAGACCATTGTCTAATTGGTTTCCATTCCTCCAGCCACTCTGTTTCCTAGGGCTGTTACATGGTCAGTGTTTTATTTCTGCTTTAATTTAAGACATGCATCTAAACACATGTACTTGGTTCTTGATACCTGCCTGGAGAGCAAAGGGTCAAACATCCCGCCCTTCCTTACTTCAAATTTGGAGATTTGGTTCCAAATGAGAATGGAGACCTTTATTCCTTCAAGTCAATTGAGTTTTCACACCTCCAAAGTTCAAAGGTCATTCTCCAGCACCAAATCCCACCGCAAAAGCGTATTTGGTATTTTGTGGCCACAGCCACTTCCCTGGACTACTCAGTTTGCAAAAAACAAACTTCTGCAAAACAAAGGAAAAGCTTCATGCCTCCAAGAAACCTCACCAACTCCATGACTGCATTCCAATCCAGGAAATTACCCAACCAACAACTAACTGTACCCTCAACTGGCTTGGAAAACGAACGCAGATGCCAGCTGAGGTCCTTGACTAATATCATAGGGACTTCCTGATTGAGAGCACAATCCTAACCTGGAGTTAGGCTGGCACAGTTAAACCAGCAAAGGTTGACCAGGACAAGGGACACTGTAAAGCGTGTTTGGACCACTCTCAGAATTAGGGAAGATGGCACATATCTGTGTGCTGGCATCTCTGACCCCTCTGAGAGTGGTCCAAACATGCTTTACGGTGGCCCTTGTGCCAGCCAAACTTTGCTGGCCTCAGTGTGCCAGCCTAACTTCAGGTTAGGATTGCTCTGAGTCACCCGCACCTAAGAATCCCATAGGATTTGGCAGTGTAAAAATCTATATAAACTCTTGGCTCAAGAGCATCAATTTTCAACTAGTGTGCCGTGGCACATTGGTGTGCCGCAAATGGTCTGCAGGTGTGCCATGGGAGTTTGGGGGAGGGTCCTTTATTAGTAGGATCGTAGGGGGGATGTGAGCCCACAGCCAGCTGTACGGTGTGCCTTGACTCTTTTAGCACCTTGTCAGTGTGCCATGAGAGGGAAAAGGTCGAAAATTGCTGCTCTGGAGCTTCATTCCCTTCGTTCCATTGTTACAACCATTGAACGGTTGCTGGGAATAAATCCATCTGATAAAATATCAAGCAAAAATCCATTATGAGAAATATACTCTGCTAACCAGGCAAAGAGACACCCTACACAGTAATTAGCGCTTATATTTAGCAGAGGGAGAGCAGATGTCCCCTCCAGCCCAGCACGACATCTTCTCCAGGGGCTGTTGCTGGTGTCTCTTCTGCATCTTTTCTTATTTACCACTTTTTTTAATCCCATCTTTCTCCCCCTAAGATTGTCCCAAAGGGACCAAGGACTATCTACTAATTTATTTTGCCGTGTACACTACTTTGTGAACTACTTTTTCTTGAAAAGTGGTTTATAAATACTCATTAAAAAAATAGTAACATTTTTTATCGGTCTATCTTGATGGCATCATTTACCTGGATTAGTTGATTTCAAGCTCAGTTTAGATTCCAGTGAATCAGACTCCCTTATGCGGAGCTTATATGAAAATTAGTCATTTTCCCTCCGCCAGTCTGACATTCTTTAATACACCCCATAGGTGGTTATTAATAGCTGTCACTGATCTTATGTGACATTTTATACTGCAGCTTTCCTCCTGAGGACTCTCAAAGGCTTTTATGCATTTTTGCTAGCAAAATGCCCATCATTTTAAGAGGTGGAGTTTTAACAGCTGGAGGGCCTGCATATTGGGAAGCACACTGCCGTGCTGAGCAATCTGCAGACACATTGTGAGATGTCAAAGTGCAGACTACTCTGCTGCACATACCCATTAGATAAGTGGTACTCAAACTTTTTAGACCGGGACTCAATTTTCAGATTGGCACTCATGTTGGGACCCACCGGAAGTGAAGTCATTAACCTGAAAGTGATGTTGTGGCAGACATTCCTGAAATGCAAACTGGCATTCTTGGACTGTAGCAACCAGGAAACATCCCTGACAGAAAGCAAGATTAGGACAACATATTATGTAAAAGCACTGAACAAAAAACAAAGTTTTTGTTAAAAAACCCTCACTTGAAAATTCAAACTGTTAACAATATAACAAAAGTAAGGTCTGCAGTTTCCAAGATGGCTGCTCCCAGCTTTCCGCAACTCACCTAATATCAGGCTGCGACCTACCAAGTGAGTCCCGACACACAGTTTGAATAACACTGCATTAGATGATAGACCCAGGTTCTTCTCTTTACCAAGACAGTGATCACAATTGTAGTACTTTTACCCATTTAAGGAAATGCCAACTGTTCTTCAAAAGATTCTGATCCCTAGCCCACAGCTAGGAGGTTCATAACAATATCACTAAGTGCAACATTTAAATGTTTTCCATGGAGAGTCAACCATGAAAAGTAGCAAAGAAGCATACAACAGCAACAATGGGGAGTGATTTTCAATTTTTTTCATTTCAACCTCTATGGTCTTCTCTATGGCCTTCACTTCTTGTGATGTCACTTCTGGTTTCCAGAGGACTCTTTCAGGTTCTGTGGCTGTGTTTCTTGGGCAACTGTCTGTAATAACAAATTGTCTTTCCCTCTTCCACCGTCAGCTCTGCAATTTGTTACTAATTGGTTATTACAAATTACTTTGCAATTTGTTTTTGGGGACAGTTGCCCCCAAAACAGAGTTCCAAAACCTGAAGAGTTTTTTTTTTCTGCAGCACACCAGTTGAAAATTGCTTGGCTAGGGTAACCCACCCAACACACAGATTTTGCTGAAAGAAAAGAAAAATATACAATATCATTCTCATCCTTCCCTTTTGTCATGCAGTGGCATAAGCTAGTTTAATATACTCTATTCATTTTTTCCTCATACACAATGAAGGTAATTTCCAAGGCTCCTACAACAAACCAAGAAAATGAACAAAGTCTATGGAGACGGAGGTGGTTTATATAATAATAATAATAATAATAATAATAATAATAATAATAATAATAATAATAATACCGGTATTTATATACCGCCTTTCTTGGTCATTGTATTGCTCCTTTGACTTTAATTCAAGACGGTTTACATAGGCAGGTGTTTTTCTAAACCACAAGGGGTTTTTACAAATCACAAAGAAGTTCTAATCTTTCAAGAGCTGCTACATTCAGATGAAACTTTCATAGTCCGTCTTTCTTTCTGACCCTTCTTTCTGGTTTAGTTCTCAAAGTGTCAGTTTTGTAGAACAAAGCAAATACAGGGAGGGGAGCATTGCTGAAAGAAGAAGAAAAAATCTGATTCTGTACTAAGTGTAATTCTTTACTAAGTGTAGTACTAAGTGTACTATCTTTTGTTTGTTGCATATAGACAAAAGAATGCTGAATTCATCATCATCATCAACAACAACATCACAAGTAACAACAACAACAACAACATTAATATGTTGGATTCATGGATTCCATGACGACCATGGGTCTATCTCAATGGGTCACAGCCTCTACACATGTTATAGGACACACAATGGATATGCGTTGGTGGATATGGGGAAGGTGATCTGGCACTGGAGGAGACTAAGAACACACCTCTGTCTTGGACAGATCACTATCTAGTAAACTTTAGACTGGCAACTCCTAACCCCCTCAGCAGAGCCGGGCGACCAAATTCTATGGTCCGCCCCCAGAGACTGGTGAATCCAGATGGTTTCCTGAAAGCTCTGTGGAATTTCCCAGTCTCCCAGGCTGGTAAGTCATCTGATGCGCTAGCTGCCTTATGGTCTGAGAAGGCAGAGTCTTGGATCAGATCAATCCTGAATAATCTCAGCCTTATCATTGAGCCAGGGCACCTCGGCCAACGACTCAGCCAATGCCCAGAACGACGATGGAGGAAAACTGATGAGTCTGACTGGTCATGATGGTCCATTTTAGGGCCTATTCCATGCAGGTGATGGTAGTGAAGAAAGCCTTTTTTCTCTGACACCATTGCATCTGCAAGGAGCCATCCAGCAAAGCTTGTCCGAGTTGTTTATGACCTGCTCCACTCAGCCTCCCTGGCGAATGAGTTGGAGTGCTCGATTACCTGCGAGTTTGCAAGGCACTTTGCAGATAAAATTGATCATACTCATTGTGAGTTGGACTCACTAAATTGTCTCTAGGGCATCTGTCAATTCCACCATCATGAATTCTTTTCAGTTGCTTTGGCCTGAGGATGTGGATAGGGTCCTCTGCAGCCTGAGATCATCTTCATGCCTGCTTGACCCTTCCCCAGCATGGCTAATATGTTCTGCCCGGGCTGGGCTGGCTAATTGGGTAGTACCTATTATAAATTCATCCTTGAAGGAGGATGTGATGCTTAGCATCCTGAAGACTGCAATTGTGCACACCTCCTGAAAAAAACAAACCTCTTGATTCCACCAATCAAAACAATTACCAGCCAGTATCTAATCTTCCTTTCTTGGATAAGGTGGTTGCATCTCAACTCCAGGGGATCTTAGATGAGATGGATTATCTGGATCCATTCCAATCTGGCTTCAGACCAGGCTTTGGGATAGAAACAGCCTTGGTTGCCCTGTTGGATGATCTTCACCAAACACTAGACAGGGGGAATGCCTCTCTGTTGGTCCTGCCGGACCTCTCAGCGGCTTTTGATACCATTGACCATGGTATCCTTCTAAATTGGCTGGCCAAGTTGGGGATTGGGGGCACTGCTTTGTGGTGGTTCTGCTCCTTCTTGTCTGACAGATCCCAGATGGTGATGCTGGGGCACCCCTGTTTTGGCTCCCTGGCCACTGTGGTGTGGGGTGCCACAGAGTTCTATTTTGTCCTCCATGCTTTTTAACATCTACATAAAACAGCTGGGGAAGATCATCCGAGGATACGGAGTGGGATGTTACCAATATGCTGTGACACCCAGCTCTATCTCTCCTTTCTGTCTCATTCCTGGGAGGCTGTGAAAGTCTGGAGGCAGTTGGGATCTGGATGAGGGCTGAGAATAGGCTGAGAATGAATCCAGAAAAAACAGAGGCCCTCCTGGTCAAGAAATCCTCAGTGCAGATACTGAATCATCTCCCTGTTCTGAATGGGGTTACGCTCTCCTGCCAGAGCAGGTGCACAGTTTGGGAGTGCTCCTGGACTCGCAGCTCTCCCCGGACAGCCAGGTGGCAGCAGTGACCAGGGGTGCATTTGCCCAGCTTCGGCTGATGCACCAACTGCAGGTGTAGTTTGAACCTGACCACGGTGATCCATGCTCTAGTGACTTCAAGATTGGATTACTGTAATGCGCTCTATGTGGGGCTGCCCTTGAAGATGGTTCGGAAGCTGCAATTAGTGCAGAATGCAACTGCCACGGTGGTTATGGGTTACTGCGATTTGATTCTGTCAGACCGCTGCTTCAATGGCTACAATGGCTGCCCATTCGTTTCCGGGCCCAATTCAAGGTGCTGGTTTTGACCTTTAAAGCCCTTCATGGTTCAGGTTACTGAGCAATTGCCTTCACCCATACTGTACATTCCGACCCACAGTCATCTGTGGGGCCTTCCTGCAAGTGCCATCTTTCTCCTAAATTAGGGGACTAGCAGCACAGGGGCGAGCCTTCTCGGTTGTGGCACCGCAATTATGGAACTCCCTACTGGGAGATCTAAGATCTTCCTCTTCCCACATACCATTTTGGTATGGGCCGAAACAAACAAGACTTTTCTGTTTTGTCTGGCATTTGATGGTGACTCCTGTGCCTCTGCAGCAGAACCTGCATTATAAATAGTTTGCCCTCCTCCAATGATTTTCATTTATTTTTACCCTGTTCTCATTTGTTTGATTTTTCTTGCTTATTTTGTTTTATTTCTATGTACTATATCATCATCATCATCATCATCATCATCATCATCATCAAATAATTTTGGGCAACCTTGGCATCTGCCCTGGCAGAGGGAAGGCAGGGTAAAAAATATTTTAAGTAAATAAACAAACAAACATAAGGCACCATAATCCATAGACAGTTTATAGTGGAAAGCATCTAAAGAACCATGCAGCTAGTTCTAAGTGGCCAAAAGATACACAATCCTGATCAAGATATTCTACCTGCATTCACTGAATGGACTGCAACTGCTCATCACATCCCCTTGCCCACAAGTTTGGTTGTGCAAGGGTGGTACTCATGCACACTACAGAAGTAAGAGCCCATGGTTAAAGTCATCAAGAGCACAGGGCAAGCCAGTATTCATTTAATAAATAACTTGAAAACAGGGCTTATGGAATTGTTTCTGAAACATCAGTCCCATATTCCACTTGCCACATGGCACATCTTTTTTTGAAACCAAGAGAAGTTTCAAAAGGACTTCCTGTGATCAGGGCTGGCCTTAGAAGTTGCCAGGGCCCAACTGGCAATATTTTTGGTGGGATCCTAGGTTCACAGCCAAAGTCTAAAGAATTGTAGATATAAATACAATTTATTCTAGACTTTATATTTCTATAGTAGAATGGAAAGCAATCAAAATGCGTACTTTAAAAGTGAATGTAATTTAAAGAACCAAATGGCTCTAAGCACATTTTAATGTAAAATTGCATGGAAGACTAGATTCCCTAGAGCAGGAGACCCTTAGGCACAGGGCCCAATTGGCTTAAAGACAGCCCTGCCTGTGATGGTCTGCCACTCCTGGATTTTAGGAAAAACTTATGTACAGCTCTTTGGATCATGGGGCATATATGCTAGACAAAGACAAAATTTATGTAGTGAGAATGAGAATAACAACCCAATCCTATCCTGCACTGGAACAGGCAGGCCAGCTGACCTGTGTTGTATCCAGTGCAGGATCGAAGGTGGCTGAAGCGCAACTTGAAGGAAGGGGACTTACCTCGAGCAATGTCACAATGGGGTTACTCTAATCTGCACCAGCAAAATTGCTGGCAACCCCTGCTAACTGGGCAAGAGGCACTTTTTCAAGTGGTGCTCCTCTTGTATTTAGCAGGGGGAGAGTAATTGTCCCTCTTCACCTCTGCACAGTGTCTTTTCTAGTGGCTGTTGCTGGTGGTGTTCTCCATCCTTTTAGATTGTGAGCCCTTTTGGGACAGGGAGCCATTTAACCTTATTATTACTATTTGCCTGTAAACCGCTTTGTGAACTTTGTGTTGAAAAGCGGTATATAAATGCTATTGATTGACTGATTGAGAACCAAGCAGTCTGGCGTAATGCCTGGCTGCTTGGGAGAAGGGTTAAGATCTGGCCTGAGTCCCAAAAGCTGGTCCACCTCCCCTCCTGGGCCTGGTCCGCCCACCAGCCCGCCTTCCCCCCACTCGATCCACTTTCATTCCACCCTCCCCCACCAATCCCACCCCTGTGCCAGCCTCTCTTGGTCAGCACTAACTAACTTTCCCGGAGCAGGTCAGTCTGTGTTCTCGTGCTAACACAGCCAGCTCATGAGACGCCACAAATGTGCCTTATGGCACATTTGCGACACTCCTGGGCCAGCACAAGGGACTTGAACCAACCCAACAAATGCACAGGATTGTGCTTTAAATGACTTTGGTGTTGAATCCCTGGCAGAAGATGCATAGATTTAAAATACCCTGGCCCTATGGTATGGAAACAGTCATCAACAAATAGAGATGTTTTTTAAAAAACGGACGTCGTCACAGTAGTGTGGGAAGAACAAGAATAAAATTATGAGAACTGAACAGTGATGTTCTGCAAAAAAAAAAAATGCTACTAACAACACTGGAAGTAAAGTTGGCAAAAAAAATTGGTAAAAAGATGGTGCCGCCAGCACTGTATATGGTTTGGAACGTGGGGCAATAAGGCAGACTGCAGTTGTTAATTTAGTAACTGAAATGTACTGTAAATGCAGTCTTGAGGAGTTGAATTTTAAAAGAAATTACACAGGCACAATGAATGAAGCACAACAAAAAGTTGCAAAGGGCACAAGATCAGGACAACTTAGAGATGCAGCTGTGAAAATAGGGTTTGCTGTTGAAGACACTGAAGAAATAGTGGTGTGTCTTTTACAAACAGAAGGACCTTTGAACTATCTGTTCATCTGATAATTTAGTTTATGATTCCTGTAGGCCCAAGGTTGTTCATGTGTGAAGCTGTGCATCCAGGCATATGGATGGAACTATTACAGATTTGCCCATTTGTAGAAGCACACACAAAAAATTAACCTGCAGGGAAGTCTATCCAGCGGCACACACCGTGAAGTACCCATGCACAAATGATGCGGCTCTTCATTATTTAGGGATGCGTGGCAATAACAAGCCAGAGATCACATCCCTAAATAATGCTTTGCTTCTGCACATTTCTGTCAAATATACTTAAACAGGGGAATGGTTATTTTGGAAGAAATGAGTGAAAACTGGAAACACCCCCACACACATACACACACCCCACACATATTTAAATGCAGCTGTCATGTGTACACATATAAATCTTCTAGAATTCAGCCCAGGCCATTATAGGTCACATACTATCCATAAACCATCAATTAATTCTATGAAATTGGTGCTGGAGGGAAAATCCTTTTGTGTTCCATAAGGAACTGATCAAAAGCAACTGAATGGCGGGCCACACTGGGCACATTTGACAGACAGTGGAGTGGAGTGGTTAGAGTATTAGACCAGGACCAGAAAGACAAAGGTTCAAATATCCACTCATTCACGATGCTCATTAGGTGACCTTGGAAAAGTCAAGCCTGACCTACCTCAGAAGGTTGTTGTGAGGATAAATGGTGGGGGGACTATACATGCCATTCAGAGCTCCTTGAAGGAGTCAATCATTAAAAAAACATTTCCATATGGTTCATTAATTTCACACTGAATCCCTAAAATACAGAAGATACGTGGCCATGAAAAAGCTACATGAGAAGAATGAACCTCCCCCCCC